>CAMXCT020000618.1:46676-230084 GCA_947184155.2 Cladocopium goreaui | reverse complement strand
TTTTTGAGGTCACTGTCTTTCATGTCTAAGCCGTCTAAGCCCAATGCTGGCCAAATCCAATGGAGATGTGACACGTCTGATGATTTTCTCTGCACTGATGACTTGTTTGAAAGTCAATGTAGGAAACGTGCGGAACACTAATGTGCGAGAACGCATAACGCGAACTTGTTTATTGCAGACACCAACAATGCAGTACTTTCAATACTTTTCATGTTGTTTTATGAAAGGACCATGCTGAGACAACTTGTCAAGTGCATTCCCTGTCATGTATGCAGCATCATGCAGCCCTTCTCAAAAAATAATTCCAAGCTTGTTGGCTGAACCCTGTGTATTCAGTCTTTGCAAATATATCATTGCCTGCTAGCCCAATGAGTAGACAATTTGGTCCTTGATTCGACTGAGAGGCCTGTCCAGAGACCATCCTGAATATCGACCCATCCAGCAGGCGAGCTGTAGCAGACTACGAGCTTCCTGTTGTCAAAATGGCAGAGTCAGGGCACAGGAAGCGACAGACAATATTTATATTTATTACGTTTATTCCTTGATACTCATGATTGGGGTGTTTCTCAAGTGCTTGAAAGATTCTGAGCTCCTGGAATATTTGCATATCCCTTGCGTGTACATGTCACCGCCAGTCTTGTCACTGCAGTTATTGCCAGCATGGCGATGAAACATTCACATCATAACCCGCGTTTGGTCATTTTACGGAGCCCTCCCTTGACGCTTCGGCTCCAACCTAGGGCAAGACACAATCCGTCCTCCCAAGGAGTTTGTTCAAACAAATCTAGAAATTCGCAAAAAGCAAAGCCATGCAGATCTTCGTGAAGACCCTGACGGGCAAGACCATCACCCTCGACGTCGAGGCCAGTGACACCATTGACAATGTCAAGGCCAAGATCCAAGACAAGGAGGGGATCCCACCTGACCAGCAGCGCCTGATCTTTGCAGGCAAGCAGCTGGAGGATGGCCGCACCCTTTCGGATTACAACATCCAGAAGGAGTCCACCCTCCACTTGGTGCTGCGCTTGCGAGGTGGCATGCAGATCTTCGTGAAGACCCTGACGGGCAAGACCATCACCCTCGACGTCGAGGCCAGTGACACCATTGACAATGTCAAGGCCAAGATCCAAGACAAGGAGGGGATCCCACCTGATCAGCAGCGCCTGATCTTTGCTGGCAAGCAGCTGGAGGATGGCCGCACCCTTTCGGATTACAACATCCAGAAGGAGTCCACCCTCCACTTGGTGCTTCGCTTGCGAGGTGGCATGCAGATCTTCGTGAAGACCCTGACGGGCAAGACCATCACCCTCGACGTCGAGGCCAGTGACACCATTGACAATGTCAAGGCCAAGATCCAAGACAAGGAGGGGATCCCACCTGACCAGCAGCGCCTGATCTTTGCAGGCAAGCAGCTGGAGGATGGCCGCACCCTTTCGGATTACAACATCCAGAAGGAGTCCACCCTCCACTTGGTGCTGCGCTTGCGAGGTGGCATGCAGATCTTCGTGAAGACCCTGACGGGCAAGACCATCACCCTCGACGTCGAGGCCAGTGACACCATTGATAATGTCAAGGCCAAGATCCAAGACAAGGAGGGGATCCCACCTGATCAGCAGCGCCTGATCTTTGCTGGCAAGCAGTTGGAGGATGGCCGCACTCTTTCGGATTACAACATCCAGAAGGAGTCCACCCTCCACTTGGTGCTTCGCTTGCGAGGTGGCATGCAGATCTTCGTGAAGACCCTGACGGGCAAGACCATCACCCTCGACGTCGAGGCCAGTGATACCATTGACAATGTCAAGGCCAAGATCCAAGACAAGGAGGGGATCCCACCTGACCAGCAGCGTCTGATCTTTGCGGGCAAGCAGCTGGAGGATGGCCGCACCCTTTCGGATTACAACATCCAGAAGGAGTCCACCCTCCACTTGGTGCTTCGCTTGCGAGGTGGCATGCAGATCTTCGTGAAGACCCTGACGGGCAAGACCATCACCCTCGACGTCGAGGCCAGTGACACCATTGACAATGTCAAGGCCAAGATCCAAGACAAGGAGGGGATCCCACCTGACCAGCAGCGCCTGATCTTTGCAGGCAAGCAGCTAGAGGATGGCCGCACCCTTTCGGATTACAACATCCAGAAGGAGTCCACCCTCCATTTGGTGCTGCGCTTGCGAGGTGGCATGCAGATCTTCGTGAAGACCCTGACGGGCAAGACCATCACCCTCGACGTCGAGGCCAGTGATACCATTGATAATGTCAAGGCCAAGATCCAAGACAAGGAGGGGATCCCACCTGACCAGCAGCGCCTGATCTTTGCAGGCAAGCAGCTGGAGGATGGCCGCACCCTTTCGGACTACAACATCCAGAAGGAGTCCACCCTCCACTTGGTGCTGCGCTTGCGATGATGTCTTATCTCTTTGTTCTTGACATTCTGCATCTGAGTTTTGTTTTCGACATATTTTGAACATGTGCAGTGTGAGTATTTTCTGTCAGACTCACAGTTTTTTGTTGTGTTTTAGCTTTGTGCATTTATGTCAAGACTCAAGACAGACAACATCGGGAATTTTCGATCTTTTGCAGGCACAACTTGACTGTCAGTCTTTGTGGGAGCTCTGTCAAACTCGACCCAAGACTAAACAGCAACCTACTGGACAAGTACACGACGATTCCTGACCACTCATAAATTGAGTTCATGATAGTTCATGCCATTTATTGATATAGTGGATGTTTGCTACATTTTGCTACTGTACTGTACCAATCAATTCGAAATCAGGGCTTGTGCACATGGTCTGATAGCCAGCAAGTACATGAGTACATGCAAGTACTACATAACAATGTCAAAATTGTCAAAGTTGGACATCATCTCTTTGACATCCATGTCAAGAAATCGAAAAACTATAGGTGACCTTAACTTTCACGACCGAAATGATGGCTTCGTGTCAAGTTGGCTTGCTTATGATCGGACAAATCTTTGCCTCAAGCAGTGAATTGGAGTGTCCTATTGCTCGTGCGTGCCTCACATGAAGTGGTGGACTGGGCAGTCACTCATTGTACAGCGATTCATGGCTGCGATTCCTCCTCAACGGTTGAGTGGAGTAAAAGAGTCCACACTTGCCAAGTGGAGGTTGTAATATGTGGGGGTGTGTATGGGTGTGTATGATGGTGACATGGTGTATCCATGTGTATCCTGAATTGAGGCGCCCAAATTACCTCCATTTCACAGTCAATCTGTGTGGCAGACTGGCCCATTTCTGGAGACACTATGTCATGGCTGCTGATGGTGGGTCTCACAATGGATTCCTTTGCTTTTTCTCTGCCGAAGCTTGCAAAAATCTTGGAGCATGTCATGCCTCCGGCAGGCCCGCTTACCTTCTGGTCCTCGTTTACCTCATGGTCTCTGGCAAGTGCCAGCCAGACAAGGAGAAGATTGTGCAGACCTTCTTGGAGGTAGCTCGATTTGAACCGGGATGAAAGTAAAGATGTTCGGCAAGGTGTGCAATTTTACAGGTTGGGGCGTGTTGGATTTTGATGGATTTTTGTTGGTTGGATTCGTTGAATTGCCTCTGCATGTGATTGAGTTTAATGGCATTTAATGGATTTTAATGGATGATTGAGAAAGGTGCTAGATTTATCAGACATTGGACCTTGCCATGACCTTGCCGATCCTTGCCGCCTTTGCAGATGAAAAAAGTGATGACTCTTACACTTACCATGAATTGGGGAAGGGTAATCCTGCGTTACTGTCAGGCATGTTTTTCATTGTCTGGATTGGGACGGAGTAATTTTGGATAATTTTGGTAAGCATGGTGCGGGTGTGACATGGTGACCCAACCCAACCGTAAAGCTTCCTACTTGTAGTTGCCGAAGGGCCAAAGGATCTGTCACCTGCAGCCCAAAAAGTAGATTCCTAGTCCTAGAGGACAGCTGGCAAGTCTCCGCAATTCTTCAAGTCTCTTAAAGTCGCTTAGCCGAAAAATAAGTTCTCGTAATTCTTTAGATGCTCCAAGTGAAATCAGGAAACCAAATTGCAAAGCGGTTCATAGAAAGCTTGCTTTTTTGGAGCTCAGATCGAGATGGGAAAATGTCACTACATGCCTGTATACTGTATACTACAAGTGCCTCCTGGATCAGTTGAATGCTGGCATAGCTGGCCAAGATCCACTGAGCTCTCTGCAAATATCATCAAATATCGATTCCATCACGGAGTGGTTGTTCTCATATAGGTGTGGGTCAAAAGTCGATGTCCACATGTTTCAATTGCCAAAAATGATAAGAACATATAAGAACAACGAGAATGACTCAGAATGATGTATCATTTGTCATATTTTTCCAGGCCTTCCGGAATGTTCCAAGTCGCCAAAAATCTGAGTCAAAATTGGAGACAAGACGTCAGACACGACAAGACTATCTGACTATCTCCATCCGAACCCAAGACATGATTTTTGAGGTCACTGTCTTTCATGTCTAAGCCGTCTAAGCCCAATGCTGGCCAAATCCAATGGAGATGTGCGATGAGTTTTTTCTGCACTGATGACTTGTTTGAAAGTCAATGTTGGAAACGTGCGGAACACTAATGTGCGAGAACGCGTAAAGCGAACTTGTTTATTGCAGACACCAACAATGCAGTACTTTTCAACACTTTTCATGTTGTTTTATGAAAGGACCATGCTGAGACAACTTGTCAAGTGCATTACCTGTCATGTATGCAGCATCATGCAGCCCTTCTCAAAAAATATTTCCAAGCTTGTTCGCTGAACCCTGTGTATTCAGTCTTTGCAAATATATCATTGCCTGCTAGCCCAATGAGTAGACAATTTGGTCCTTGATTCGACTGAGAGGCCTGTCCAGAGACCATCCTGAATATCGACCCATCCAGCAGGCGAGCTGTAGCAGACTACGAGCTTCCTGTTGTCAAAATGGCAGAGTCAGGGCACAAGAAGCGACAGACAAATTACGTTTATTCCTTGATACTCATGATTGGGGTGTTTCTCAAGTGCTTGAAAGATTCTGAGCTCCTGGAATATGTGTATATCCTTACATGTCATTACTAGTCTTGTCACTGCAGTTATTGCCAGAATGTCGATGAAACATTCACATCATAGCCCGCATTTGGTCATTTTACGGAGCCCTCCCTTGACGCTTCGGCTCCAACCTAGGGCAAGACACAATCCGTCCTCCCAAGGAGTTTGTTCAAACAAATCTAGAAATTCGCAAAAAGCAAAGCCATGCAGATCTTCGTGAAGACCCTGACGGGCAAGACCATCACCCTCGACGTCGAGGCCAGTGACACCATTGACAATGTCAAGGCCAAGATCCAAGAGAAGGAGGGGATCCCACCTGACCAGCAGCGCCTGATCTTTGCAGGCAAGCAGCTGGAGGATGGCCGCACTCTTTCGGATTACAACATCCAGAAAGAGTCCACCCTCCACTTGGTGCTGCGCTTGCGAGGTGGCATGCAGATCTTCGTGAAGACCCTGACGGGCAAGACCATCACCCTCGACGTCGAGGCCAGTGACACTATTGACAATGTCAAGGCTAAGATCCAAGACAAGGAGGGGATCCCACCTGACCAGCAGCGCCTGATCTTTGCAGGCAAGCAGCTGGAGGATGGCCGCGCCCTTTCGGATTACAACATCCAGAAGGAGTCCACCCTTCAGCTTCTTGATGCAATTGGTCTAGCTGATCACGTGGTTAATGGCATTCTAGGTCGGTATGCGTGTCAGGTCCGGTTTTTCAAAGTCTTCAGCAGTTGTGGTCCCACTTTCGCTTCCCAAAGCCTGTTGCAAAGGTGTCCCATGTCGGTTTTAGCTTGTAACTCTTTGTTTTCTATTTTGGCTCGTGGAATCCTTCGGGTCTCTCCTCGGGTGGATGTTACCTTTTTTTGTGGATGACAGCAAATTGCGTGGACGTTTGAGTGACTTGCAAGATCTCAAAGGCGCTTGTGAAGAATTCCACCGTTTCGACCGGCTTTCTGGTCAACAGCTGAATGGCAAAAAGTGCAGAGCTTTTGGTACAACCTCTGATGCCCGCCGTGCTGCTCGTGCACTGCTCCCTCCCGATGGCTGCTTAGTTTACCACTTGGTCAGTTTGGGATATGCTGTTCACTCGACTTGTAAAGGACAACAGGCCCTTGCCAACGCCAGATGTGAGCGCCAATACCCAATCCTGCGGCGGATTGGCCAACTCCCTTTCGGCAAGGAGGAAAAGATGAAGTATGTCTCGTCTTGTGTAATACCTAGTCTGACCTATGGTGTCCTCACCTCCTTTCCTGCATGGCCGGTGTTGGATAAGCTTAGGTGCAGTGTGCTCAATGCTTGTTTTTCCAATTTGCAAAAACTTCGGGAACCACACCTCCTTATGTCAGTTTGCTTCCAGCAGCATAGACTTGATCCGGCTTCAGCCTGTGTCTACCAAGCCTTGGTAGACCTTCGGCGTGCAGTCTTCCAGTGTCCTCTGCTTCGTGGTTCTTGGGAGGCATTCTGCAATCCGCCTTCCAGTGCTCGGCTTGGTCCCGTGGTGATCCTGCGCAATCTTTGTGCCTTTCTTGGTTGGTCTCCTTCCCCGGAAGTGCCGTGGACTTGGAATCGCTCGTTTGATGTTCCCATATCCCTCTATCAACACCGTGCCTCATTTCTGCATGAGGTTCGCAGATCTCTTCGTTTCGCTGTTGTGCAAGGTGTCCATCGTCGCAAGGACACCCATGGCTTGCAAAACCTGCACTTGGACTTTCATGCTTGTACCAGGTTGCTCCGAGCATCCCAGCAGACTCGGGGTCGTTTGCTTGCGGATTTTCCTGACATTGTTCCGTCTGCTTCGTGGCTTGATACCGTTACTGGACAGTTGAGGCAAGTCATTTGTGGCAGTACTCGTACAGCTGATCGTTTGTGTGCGGCAGGCTTGTGGGATTCGGATGTGTGCCCTGGGTGTCGGCAGACTCGCGAAGAACCAGTCCACATGTTCCAATGCGACAGTTGGTCGCCCAGTCCAGAATTGCGTGCGCAGCTTCCTGTGCAGACGGAAGATGACCGGTTTGCCGTTTCTGCTTTTACTTGCCTTGGACTTTTGACGGAGCCTTCTTGGTGCCATGCTCGACGGGCTTTCTTGGTGCAAACATTGTCTGTTACTGATTGTCCTGTGTTGGAGCATTTCCCTGATGTGGTCTACCTTGACGGTAGCACGCTTGACCCGTCTTTGCCTGACGCCACTTTTGCAGGCAGTGCGTGTACTTTCTACCTTGGCCCTACATGGCTCCACACATATGCCACGCCGGTGGTTGGTCTTGACCAAGGATCTGAACGTGCTGAGGTGTTCGCAATTGTGCGTGCGGTTGAGTGTCTCCTTCATCTTGGGGTTAACTGTTTTGAAATGCAAACTCGCAGTGTGCGATTGGTCGGTGACTGCCAGTGGGTTGTGCAACGTGCCCAGCTTCATGTCGGTAACCAGCAGCTTGTTAATCCACATGATGCCCACCATGACTTGTGGCAACGCTTTGCTGATGCGACTGTGCAATTGGCTTCCCTCCAAGTTTTGTTGATGTTTGAGTGGGTACCTTCTCATCTTTCTCTTGACCATGTTTTTGTGGGCTTGATCTCTGCCTGTGATCATGAAGGTAACTCCCGAGCAGATGAGGCTGCCAAGCAGACTGCCAGACAGGTCTCTTTGTTGTTTGGCCATGGCGATATCATTGCTGCTGCCAAATCTGACGCTCAAAAAACCAGTGTGCGTCAGCTGTATGCTGTGATTAATGTGGTGGTAGTGCAAAAACGTTGGCGCTTCTTGAAGACTGCCAATTTATCTGTCCCTGACTTGCCTGACGATGATGATAATCCAGACCAACCGGGAGATGTGAACATTGAACCTTTCGGTTCCTCTGCTACCATTGACCCTTCAAGCATGTGTGAAGATCCTGAAACCACTTGGCCTTCTGCCTCTCAAGTTACCTTGTGCAAGCGACAAGTGAGTCACTTTGCTTGGCAAGTTCCTTCTGATTTGATCACGCACCACATTCATGGAACCATTCTTTCTAGGGCCGATAATGGCTATGCATGGCACTACTCGCAAGAGAATTTTGATGCCATCCATACTTATTTTCACGGTCTTGAGTGGTCTTCTTCTGGAAAGGTGACTTACCTTGAGTTGTTTGTGGATTGGTATGCTTACTGTGGCAGTCAGCTTGTTAACCCAAAAGCTGGCAGGACTAAGCCGTTGTCCACCGCAGCAGATTACACCTCAAGTTTTGCTGCAGCTTTACGAAGTTTTCATAAGGTGTTTGCTGAGAAAGTACCACCGCACCCTGCGACTTGCTGCCTGGTTTCGCATCTGACGGCGTTCAACATGTTGAAGCAGGCCACCGGCCTGAATATGAGACCTCGTTTTAGATGCGCAAGTGCAGTTCACCAATTTCTCACTTGGAGCTGGTGTTTACCTTTCAAAAGGGCTAGTTGGAAGTGGACTCTCCCTTTGGACTTGATTCGACCCTGCACTGGTTGACATGCTTTTCTGAAACAGTTTCCCATCAAACTGATTTGTTAGGAGTTCCTAATGGTGAGCAGTTTCTGTTTTGCACCACTACGACCAATCCCTTGCTTTCGTTGGCGTTTGTGGCTCATGAGCTTTGTGCGGCCCTGGCTTTGCCGCCTTTTCGCTTTGATGGACTTCATAGGCCCTAAGTATCATGGAGGCTCCATGACTCCCCTGGGGTTGAACTGCAGATAGACAAGGAGGGGATCCCACCTGATCAGCAGCGCCTGATCTTTGCAGGCAAGCAGCTGGAGGATGGCCGCACCCTTTCGGATTACAACATCCAGAAGGAGTCCACCCTTCAGCTTCTTGATGCAATTGGTCTAGCTGATCACGTGGTTAATGGCATTCTAGGTCGGTATGCGTGTCAGGTCCGGTTTTTCAAAGTCTTCAGCAGTTGTGGTCCCACTTTCGCTTCCCAAAGCCTGTTGCAAAGGTGTCCCATGTCGGTTTTAGCTTGTAACTCTTTGTTTTCTATTTTGGCTCGTGGAATCCTTCGGGTCTCTCCTCGGGTGGATGTTACCTTTTTTTGTGGATGACAGCAAATTGCGTGGACGTTTGAGTGACTTGCAAGATCTCAAAGGCGCTTGTGAAGAATTCCACCGTTTCGACCGGCTTTCTGGTCAACAACTGAATGGCAAAAAGTGCAGAGCTTTTGGTACAACCTCTGATGCCCGCCGTGCTGCTCGTGCACTGCTCCCTCCCGATGGCTGCTTAGTTTACCACTTGGTCAGTTTCTTGCCAACGCCAGATGTGAGCGCCAATACCCAATCCTGCGGCGGATTGGCCAACTTCCTTTTGGCAAGGAGGAAAAGATGAAGTACGTCTCGTCTTGTGTCATACCTAGTCTGACCTATGGTGTCCTCACCTCCTTTCCTGCATGGCCGGTGTTGGATAAGCTTAGGTGCAGTGTGCTCAATGCATGTTTTTCCAATTTGCAAAAACTTCGGGAACCACACCTCCTAATGTCTGTTTGCTTCCAGCAGCATAGACTTGATCCGGCTTCAGCCTGTGTCTACCAAGCCTTGGTAGATCTTCGGCGTGCAGTCTTCCAGTGTCCTCTGCTTCGTGATTCTTGGGAGGCATTCTGCAATCCGCCTTCCAGTGCTCGGCTTGGTCCCTTGGTGATCCTGCGCAATCTTTGTGCCTTCCTTGGTTGGTCTCCTTCCCCGGAAGTGCCGTGGACTTGGAATCGCCGTTTGATGTTCCCATATCCCTCTATCAACACCGTGCGTCATTTCTGCATGAGGTTCGCAGATCTCTTCGTTTCGCTGTTGTGCAAGGTGTCCACCGTCGCAAGGGCACCCATGGCTTGCAAAACCTGCACTTGGACTTTCATGCTTGTACCAGGTTGCTCCGAGCATCCCAGCAGACTCGGGGCCGTTTGCTTGCGGATTTTCCTGACATTGTTCCGTCTGCTTCGTGGCTTGATACCCTTACTGGACAGTTGAGGCAAGTCATTTGTGGCAGTACTCGTACAGCTGATCGTTTGTGTGCGGCAGGCCTGTGGGATTCGGATGTGTGCCCTGGGTGTCGGCAGACTCGAGAAGAACCAGTCCACATGTTCCAATGCGACAGTTGGTCGCCCAGTCCAGAATTGCGTGCGCAGCTTCCTGTGCAGACGGAAGCTGACCGGTTTGCCGTTTGCTTTTACTTGCCTTGGACTTTTGATCCGGCGGGCTTTCTTGGTGCAAACATTGTCTGTTACTGATTGTCCTGTGTTGGAGCATTTCCCTGATGTGGTCTACCTTGACGGTAGCACGCTTGACCCGTCTTTGCCTGACGCCACTTTTGCAGGCAGTGCGTGTGCTTTCTACCTTGGCCCCACATGGCTCCACACATATGCCACGCCGGTGGTTGGTCTTGACCAAGGATCCGACCGTGCAGAGGTGTTCGCAATTGTGCGTGCGGTTGAGTGTCTCCTCCATCTTGGGATCAACTGTTTTGAAATACAAACTCGCAGTGTGCGATTGGTCGGTGACTGCCAGTGGGTTGTGCAACGTGCCCAGCTTCATGTCGGTAACCAGCAGCTTGTTAATCCACATGATGCCCACCATGACTTGTGGCAAAGCTTTGCTGATGCGACTGTGCAATTGGCTTCCCTCCAAGTTTTGCTGATGTTTGAGTGGGTACCTGCTCATCTTTCTTTTGACCATGGTTTTGTGGGCTTGATCTCTGCCTGTGATCATGAAGGTAACTCCCGAGCAGATGAGGCTGCCAAGCAGACTGCCAGACAGGTCTCTTTGTTGTTTGGCCATGGCGATATCATTGCTGCTGCCAAATCTGACGCTCAAAAAACCAGTGTGCGTCAGCTGTATGCTGTGATTAATGTGGTGGTAGTGCAAAAACGTTGGCGCTTCTTGAAGACTGCCAATTTATCTGTCCCTGACTTGCCTGACGATGATGATAATCCAGACCAACCGGGAGATGTGAACATTGAACCTTTCGGTTCCTCTGTTGCTGCCATTGACCCTTCAAGCATGTGTGAAGATCCTGAAACCACTTGGCCTTCTGCCTCTCAAGTTACCTTGTGCAAGCGACAAGTGAGTCACTTTGCTTGGCAAGTTCCTTCTGATTTGATCACGCGCCACATCCATGGAACCATTCTTTCTAGGGCCGATAGTGGCTATGCATGGCACTACTCGCAAGAGAATTTTGATGCCATCCATACTTATTTTCACGGTCTTGAGTGGTCTTCTTCTGGAAAGGTGACTTACCTTGAGTTGTTTGTGGATTGGTATGCTTATTGTGGCAGCCAGCTTGTTAACCCAAAAGCTGGCAGGACTAAACCGTTGTCCACCGCAGCAGATTACACCTCAAGTTTTGCTGCAGCTTTACGAAGTTTTCATAAGGTGTTTGCTGAGAAAGTACCACCGCACCCTGCGACTTGCTGCCTGGTTTCGCATCTGACGGCGTTCAACATGTTGAAGCAGGCCACCGGCCTGAATATGAGACCTCGTTTTAGATGCCCAAGTGCAGTCCTCCGATTTCTCACTTGGAGCTGGTGTTTACCTTTCAAAAGGGCTAGTTGGAAGTGGACTCTCCCTTTGGACTTGATTCGACCCAGCATTGTTTGACCTGATTTTCTGAAACAGTTTCCCAACAAACTGACTGGTTAGGAGTCCCTAATGGTGAGCAGTTTCTGTTTTGCATCACTACGACCAATCCCTTGCTTTGGTTGGCGTTTGTGGCTCATGAGCTTTGTGCGGCCCTGGCTTTGCCGCCTTTTCGCTTTGATGGACTTCATAGGCCCTGAGTATGCCTGGATGCTCCATGACTCCCCTGGGGTTGAACTGCAGATAGACAAGGAGGGGATCCTGACATCTTCCATTCCTGTGGTTCCTGTTGCTGTGGCCTGTGTTTCGTCTACTGCGGATGATGAACAGATGCCAACGGTTCACCCGGTTCAGCTTGAATTGCAAAAGTTGCAGACTGACCTTGAAGCTCGTCTTGATACCAAAATCCAAGCTTTTCGTAAAGACTTGGATGAGTGTGGTCATCGTCTGGGGCATGTTGAACAAGCTGTGGTTGCTCAGAATCAGAAGGTTGATATGCTTGACGCCTCGGCCCGTGAACAAACTGCTTCGATTTTGAGTGTTTTGCAAGGCATGCAGCAGGCTCAGGCGAGAACTGATTCGCAACAGAATAACATGATGGAATTGCTGCAGCAGCTTAATGCGAATGGTGGTCCGGAACGACCTACCAAGGCGCCCTGGGAAATGTGACTCAGTTACCCAGAATTCACGGGCGGGGGCAGGCTTCGTAAGACTGTCAAGGGCCCACCTGTGGCTGCAGATTTTCTTGGATTGCCCGCTCACTTGTGCTTGGTTCGTGTGGATGGCGATGGTTCTTGTCTTTTTCATGCTGTTGCATTGCACGTCCCTCTCTCTGCCAGTGAGCTTCGTTCCATGTCGGTATCTTTTATGCGTGATGCCACTTGGGCTGATTCTTTAGTTGTTCAGGCACTTGCCAGTGCGTTGGATCGTGCAATTGTTGTGTATAGTCCTCGGTCCCCACCTTTGCTTTTTAGTCCCTTCAATCGTGATGTTCTTGGTCTTCCCATTGCTGTGGCTTACAATGGTGTTAATCACTTTGATGGCTTGATTGCTGGCGCATCTCCTTGTGTTTCAGTCTCGCTGGTGGATCCTGTGCCGATCCCTGTTGAATGTCTTGTCTCAGCGCGACCTCGTCGAAATCGTTCCTTGGGGTTTCAGCATTTGAGTAGCCTGAGGGTTGGTTGCCTCAACTGCACTTCACTTGGAAAACATTTTGCTGAGATTGCTGGTTGGCCCTTCGATGTCATTTTGTTGCAAGAGACTAGAGTGAATGCTGGGGCTCAAAACCGTCTTTCCCGTGACCTTTTGGATCTTGGTTGGTCTGTCCTTTGGGGTGCTCCAACGATGGGTCAAGCTCAACGTGCAGATGGCACTGTTCATAGTACTACTGCTCAAGGGGGTGTGGCTATTCTAGTTCGTAGTCACTTTTCAGTTCAAGAAGTCCGTCCTGAACAGACTGGTGAGATTGACAAGCTCTATCGCCAAGGACGGTTTGTACATGGTATGATCCCAATAGCCCGTGGACACAAGGTGCTCCATCTTGTCAGTTTTTATGGCTACTCCGGCGCAAGTTCTCATGGTAGGTTGTCCACTCGCTTTTCTCAAAATGAATCGGCGCTACAGTCCTGTTTTGCTTATGCCAAGTCGTTTGGCGATGTTCCCTTTTGCATTGGAATGGACTATAATGACCGCTTGGATCACAGCACTGTCTTGCCACAAACCTTGAATACCCTGTCATGGTTCGATGCAGTGGCCTTGCATTCGTCGGTGCCTTTAACACCTATTCGGCTGCCGGCTGGAGTTCGGACGCCAGTGGTGGGTCTTCGCGTATTGGCTTTATGCTTGTGAATACTTTGGCTCAGTCGTCACTGTCTTCGGCTGAGACATGTTGTGATCTCTTTGTGGGTCAGCATCGTGCGCTGCGTCTGTGTTTCAATTTGTCGGCATTCCGGACGATGGAATCCAAGTTTGTTAAGCCTAAGGTCTTTGAGTTGCCACCTTTGCCCCACGATGTGAATGCCAAACGGACTCAACTTGCACATGAGGTGGATTTGGCACAGGGTTTACTTGATGCGGGGCCCAAGGAGGGCGATTCCTTTTCTTCTGTTGGATCTTGTGGGGTCGATTCGACGATTTGGCTTCAACATTCTTGGCTCGTGTGTGCGGCTTGGGTACTTGTCCTCCATCTTACGTGAAAGGCCGTGTGCCTCGTTTTGTCCGTCGGCTTCGTTTGGCCCCGGTGTCGGATGGTGTGGCAGTCCCTCGCCGGCTGCGTCGGGCTGCTTGCTTTTTGACTTTTGCCAAAGCCAATCTTTCCTTGCCATTGCCTGCCGTACTCCCTCGGTCACTTTTGCGTGCTTGGCGATGTCTTGATCTTGGGACTTGGTGTGACTTTTCTTGCAAATTTCCGAGTGTTGATTCTGGCGCACCTTGTTGGAATGTGGTTCTCCATGATGTGCAGGCTTCTTTGAACCGTCAGTACTTGGAACTTCGTAAGTTTCGTCATTCCTCATGGCGTTCTTGGTTGCGGCGATCACAGAAGCATGTTACCAAGTGGCTTCATACTAACGGTGTTGGCTCTCCGCAATTGAATTGGGATGATGCTTCTATGCATTCCGCTTTGTTTGACACGTGGAAGCCTTTTCTTCTTGGTACAGGCCCCTCCTTTCATGCTTTTGCCCGAGAGTACTCCAGAGAAATTGATGAAGCTCAGTTGCCTATTTCCTTGCCTCCGGTGACTGTGATGGATTTGCGCCGTCAACTTGATCTTCGTCCTGTTGGTGTGTCGGGTGGCCCTGATGGGTGGACCATCCTTGAATCGTGTCGTTTGCCTGATTGCATCTTGGGAGCTGTTCCTGCAGTGTCTTCGTGAAGCATCATCCTCTACGACTTCGTGGCCGGCTGCTGTGACTGCTGTGGTTACGGTTCTTTTGCCTAAACCTGAAGGTGGGCACCGCCCTACTTGATGGTTGCTTTTTACTTATGGTACTTGCAAGTAACTTATGGAACTTGCTGGACATATAGAACTTGCAAGTTGGACTTAGCAGACTTACAAAAAGAGGTTTTTCTAAATATAATCATAAGTTGCCTGGACTTAGCTAACTTATAAGCCTTGTAAGTAAAACCAAGGTTTCTCTACCATCCAAAAACATTTTTTTTTTCGTGTTTGTATTTTTGTTTTTGGTAAAACAACCAAAAAATCAAAGCGAAACCTATTGTTTTTTGATTTTTTTGAAGCTCGATTCCTTTTGGGATGGTGGTAAGAATATCTCGAAACAACATTTCCACCACTTGGAAAGTGCAGCTTTGTCGATGAACACATATGCACAGGAAAATTCAATGGTTGTGAGATCTGGAGCCACTGCTGCCAAATATGAGAACTACCACATGTGACCCATGATTGATTCTTCTTGCTCTTACTCTTGGACCTGCGGCTCCTGGAGCCTCATCACTCACGACATGCAACTGGTGAACTCAGAAAATGTTGGTGGTGTGTAGCCATGTGTAGCCATGTGTAAAACCAAAAACCACTAGCCACCACACGTGTAAAACAAAAACGAAACCCGTTTTTACACGTGTAAAACAAACACGAAAGCCGTTTTACACGTGTAGCCCATGTGTAGCCATGTGTAGACATGTGTAGCCATGTATCCTATTTTGCTGAAACATTTGCTAAAATCATGCTCTGTGTGTGGTGTAAAGACCATGGATCCAAGAAAAGCGCTATCACTTTTCCAAGGCCGCTCACCGATCCATAGCCTCACATGCGGCTCAAGGAGCCGCATATGGAACAATCTTGAGAAGCAAAAAAATGCACAGATGGAAGCCACACAATGATTTGTGGCAAAAATGCTCCATGGCAGGCTGCACTTTCCAAAAGAGATCGTGTTCTTTCATTTTTCTTTAGAATCAAGAAAAGCAAGGGAAATTGCAAAAAAAACTTGTTCAAAAAAAGGCTAGTTCAAAAAACCTGAAAAAGTTAAGTTGGCTAAGTTATTTGTAAGTCTTTTAAGTATATTTTTGTGTTTTAACCTACTTAAAACACTTATAAAATATATAAGTTTGCTTTTTGACTTGTAAGTGCTATAACTTCACTTGCAAGTTACAGCCTACTTACCGCACTTGCAACATGTTGCAACCTAGTTGCAAGTGGGTTGCATCTACACATACAAGTACTTGCAAGTGCTCTCAACCAAAAGCAACCACCAAGTATCAGTTTGTCTAACCTTTTGTTATCAGCATATTTTTCTGCTCGTTTCCTGCAACTTGTGGAATGGCAAGGCAGTGTGTGTCCCAAACAACTGTTTGGCGGTCTTCGTGGGAGATCGGCCGCTGATGCAGAGGTTCCTCAAGCCCTTTGGCTGGAGCTTTGTTTCCGTCAAAACACCCCTGCTCTTGGTGTGACCTATGATCGCATGAAATGTTTTGATTTGAGTAGAATACCTTTTGCTTGTGCTCTTGTAGAGCGTCTTGGCGTTGATGCTTCAGTCACTCGTGATCTTCTTGGACCTTTTGGTTCTCAAATCCGTTTTTTCAAAGTGTTTGCATCGTGTGGGCCGCCTTTTGCTTCGGCGAGTTTGTTGCAAGGTTGTCCTATGTCGGTCTTATGCTGCAATGCACTGTTTGGTATTTTGGCGCGTCGGGTTGCTCGAATATCTCCCCACGTTGAGGTCACTTTCTTTGTTGATGACTCCAAAATGCGTGGCTTTTTGCGGTATGTCGATGAAATGGCCCGTGCCTGTGAGGAGTTCTCTTTGTTTGACCAACTTAGCGGCCAACGTTTGAATGCCTCCAAGTGCACAGCCTTTGGGACCACGACTGCCGCGCGGACAGCAGCGCGCAAGCTTTTACCTCCGGGTGGCCAGCTGGTTTACCACTTGTTATGTTTGGGTTTTGCGGTCCATTCATCTAAGAAGGGCCAGCAGGAGCTTGCCAATGCTCGTTGTCAAAAGCAGTTTCTCCCATTGCGTCGGATTGCACATTTGCCTTTCACTAAAGATGAGAAGTTGAAGCAGGTCACGAATGTGGTTATCCCTGCCTTGACCTATGGGGTTCTGGCATCCTTTCCTGCGTGGGATCTCCTGATGAAGTTGCGGTCCAGTGTTCTGAATGCCGTCTTCTCTGTGACCCAAAAGCTTCGGGAACCGAATGTTCTTATTGCGGTTGGTTTTGTGCAACATCGGCTCGATCCTTCCTCTGCAGCTGTTTACCAGGTGTTCTTGCAACTTCGGCGTGCGGTGTTTGCTTGTGACCTTGCGCGTGATGCTTGGAACCATGTTTGCGATGACACTTCCGTTACGAAACAGGGACCCTTGGCCGTTTTGCGGTCTCTTAGTGCGTTTTGCATTGTTCGCCTTGTCGGGATCGTCCTTGGACTTGGTCTCGTGCCAAAGATGTTCCCTTTTCGCTGATCATGTCTATACTGGTTCCTTCAAGCATGAGCTCCGTCGTTGCTTGCGATATGCGGCTGTCCAGGCAGTTCATCGCCGGAAGGATACTGGTGTTCTCGTTGATCATCACTTGGATTGGCAAGCTTGTTCTGCCCTTTTTCGTGCATCGGCGGCAGCTCGGGGCAAGATTTTGTCTCGTTGTTCTGATTTTCCATCTGTTGAGTCCTCTTCTCAACTTCGCCAAGTGGTATCGGGAAGCACTCGCACGGCGGATCGGTTGTTGGCAGCTAGCCTTTGGGACACTGACATGTGTCCAGGTTGTGGTTCCGTCCGCGAGGACCTTGTGCACATGTTTCAGTGTGAGGCTTGGAAACCTTCAGATCCCCTGATCCATGAGGCTGCTGGCGTGGCTGATGCTTCTCGCTGTGACTCCTCTTGCTTCCTTTGTCTTGGACTCATTGTTGAGCCTTCCTGGGTGCTTGTTCGGCGGCAATATCTTTGTGAGCGGCTTGTGGTTAGGGACTTTCCTGGCCTTCCTTGTTTTCCTGACAGGGTTTATGTTGATGGGAGTTCACTTGACCCATCTTTGCCCGATGCAACCTTTGCTGGTGCAGCTTGCGCCTTTTACCAAGCCAGTTTCCGGGTGGTTTCATATGCCACCGCTGTGCCTGGTCTTGATCAAGGATCTGATCGTGCTGAAGTCTTCGCTTTAATGCGGGCTGTGGAATGTCTTGCTGATGCCTGTGTCCGAACCTTTTTCCTGCACCATAGCCTCCTGTTGTCCATTTGATCGGCGATTGTCAATGGGTGGTTTGTCGTGGTTGCTTGCTGTGCCAACCTGGCGTTCATATCTGCCCTTCTGATTCTCATCATGACTTGTGGGAACGTTTCCGTGCGGCCTCTGTTGTTTTGCGTCGCCAGGGGGTGACCCTGTCGATTGCTTGGCTTCGTTCCCACCTTGGCTTGGAGGACGTGGCCTCTGGCGTAATCTCCCAGCTTGATTTTGAAGGAAACTCTTGCGCCGATACTCTTGCGGCCGATGCTGCTTTAGATTCTCTTCGTGCATGTGGACAAGGAAATCTTTTGAAATTGTCGCGTTCTGACATTAGCTTGGTTTCCGCTCGCCAGCTCCACAATGTTGTGGTGGTCCAAAAACGCTGGGACTTTATAAAAACACGCGGCCTTTCGGTACCAGACCCGCCTGATGATTCGCCTGATGACACATCCCTTCAACTTTCTGATGAGGTGGTCACCACTGTTTCAGTTGGAGTTGATGCACCACGTACTCATGCTGACCCTTGTTGGCCAACTCTGGAGCAGGTCTCGCGTGTAGAAAAACCACCCCTTGGTTTTTGTGGAGCGCTATGACCAACTGTTTGCCACATCGGATTGAGGGTACTGTTTTAAGCCGTAGTGCAAGTAACTATGCTTGGCATTACACTCAGGCGAATTTTGATGATATCCGTGCATATTTTCATGGCCTCGAGTGGTTTGTTGAGGGCAAGGTCTCTTTTTTGGAACTTTTTGTGGATTTCTTTGCCTTCACAGGATGTCACTTAAGTAATCCTAAGGCTGGTAGGACTCGTGACTTGGAAACGGCTGCTAATTTTTCGGCTTCCTTTGCTGCTGCTATTCGTGCATTCCCGAAAGTGTTTCAGGAAAAAACGCCGGCACATCCTGCGGTGGCATGTTTGGTTTCCCATCTTACTAGTTTTGGCATGCTCAAACAGGTCATTGGACTTTCCATGAGGCCACGTTTTCAGTGTCCCCATGTTGTTCATCGCTTTTTGTGTTGGTCCTGGTCTCAGCCCATGAAGCGTACTAGTTGGAAATGGATTTTGCCCATAGAGCATCTCCGTCAATAAGCCTTAACTTATGAGTTGTGATTCGTTTACTTTTCGTTTGATATGTGCCTCGCCGCATCGTTGTGAGGTATTTGTGCCATTTTCTTGCTTTTCTCCACTGTTCACCCACTCGTGCGGTGGATTGGTGGACTTTGTGCTTTCACTTTCGGTGAACTGAGTTTGTGTGGCCTGCTGCCACCTTTGAACTGAGACGATGGACATCATAGGCCCTTAGTATGCCTGGGTGTTCCATGACCTTCGTGGTTGAAATGTGGACAGACAAGGAGGGGATCCCACCTGACAAGCAGCGCCTGATCTTTGCTGGCAAGCAGCTGGAGGATGGCCGCACCCTTTCGGATTACAACATCCAGAAGGAGTCCACCCTCCACTTGGTGCTGCGCTTGCGAGGTGGCATGCAGATCTTCGTGAAGACCCTGACGGGCAAGACCATCACCCTCGAAGTCGAGGCCAGTGACACCATTGACAATGTCAAGGCCAAGATCCAAGATAAGGAGGGGGATCCCACCTGACCAGCAGCGCCTGATCTTTGCAGGCAAGCAGTTGGAGGATGGCCGCACCCTTTCGGATTACAACATCCAGAAGGAGTCCACCCTCCACTTGGTGCTGTGCTTGCGAGGTGGCATGCAGATCTTCGTGAAGACCCTGACGGGCAAGACCATCACCCTCGACGTCGAGGCCAGTGATACCATTGACAATGTCAAGGCCAAGATCCAAGACAAGGAGGGGATCCCACCTGATCAGCAGCGCCTGATCTTTGCTGGCAAGCAGCTGGAGGATGGCCGCACCCTTTCGGACTACAACATCCAGAAGGAGTCCACCCTCCACTTGGTGCTGCGCTTGCGATGATGTCTTATCTCTTTGTTCTTGACATTCTGCATCTGAGTTTTGTTTTCGACATATTTTGAACATGTGCAGTGTGAGTATTTTCTGTCAGACTCACAGTTTTTTATTGTGTTTTAGCTTTGTGCATTTATGTCAAGACTCAAGACAGACAACATCGGGAATTTTCGATCTTTTGCAGGCACAACTTGACTGTCAGTCTTTGTGGGAGCTCTGTCAAACTCGACCCAAGACTAAACAGCAACCTACTGGACAAGTACACGACGATTCCTGACCACTCATAAATTGAGTTCATGATAGTTCATGCCATTTATTGATATAGTGGATGTTTGCTACATTTTGCTACTGTACTGTACCAATCAATTCGAAATCAGGGCTTGTGCACATGGTCTGATAGCCAGCAAGTACATGAGTACATGCAAGTACTACATAATAATGTCAAAATTGTCAAAGTTGGACATCATCTCTTTGACATCCATGTCAAGAAGTCGAAAAACTATAGGTGACCTTAACTTTCACGACCGAAATGATGGCTTCGTGTCAAGTTGGCTTGCTCATGATCGGACAAATCTTTGCCTCAAGCAGTGAATTGGAGTGTCCTATTGCTCGTGCCTCACATGAAGTGGTGGACTGGGCAGTCACTCATTGTACAGCGATTCATGGCTGCGATTCCTCCTCAACGGTTGAGTGGAGTAAAAGAGTCCACACTTGCCAAGTGGAGGTTGTAATATGTGGGGGTGTGTATGGGTGTGTATGATGGTGACATGGTGTATCCATGTGTATCCTGAATTGAGGCGCCCAAATTACCTCCATTTCACAGTCAATCTGTGTGGCAGACTGGCCCATTTCTGGAGACACTATGTCATGGCTGCTGATGGTGGGTCTCACAATGGATTCCTTTGCTTTTTCTCTGCCGAAGCTTGCAAAAATCTTGGAGCATGTCATGCCTCCGGCAGGCCCGCTTACCTTCTGGTCCTCGTTTACCTCTTTTCATGGTCTCTGGCAAGTGCCAGCCAGACAAGGAGAAGATTGTGCAGACCTTCTTGGAGGTAGCTCGATTTGAACCGGGATGAAAGTAAAGATGTTCGGCAAGGTGTGCAATTTTACAGGTTGGGGCGTGTTGGATTTTGATGGATTTTTGTTGGTTGGATTCGTTGAATTGCCTCTGCATGTGATTGAGTTTAATGGCATTTAATGGATTTTAATGGATGATTGAGAAAGGTGCTAGATTTATCAGACATTGGACCTTGCCATGACCTTGCCGATCCTTGCCGCCTTTGCAGATGAAAAAAGTGATGACTCTTACTCTTACCATAAATTGGGGAAGGGTAATCCTGCGTTACTGTCAGGCATGTTTTTCATTGTCTGGATTGGGACGGAGTAATTTTGGATAATTTTGGTAAGCATGGTGCGGGTGTGACATGGTGACCCAACCCAACCGTAAAGCTTCCTAATTGTAGTTGCCAAAGGGCCAAAGGATCTGTCACCTGCAGCCCAAAAAGTAGATTCCTAGTCCTAGAGGACAGCTGGCAAGTCTCCGCAATTCTTCAAGTCTCTTAAAGTCGCTTAGCCGAAAAATAAGTTCTCGTAATTCTTTAGATGCTCCAAGTGAAATCAGGAAAACAAATTGCAAAGCGGTTCATAGAAAGCTTGCTTTTTCGGAGCTCAGATCGAGATGGGAAAATGTCACTACATGCCTGTATACTGTATACTACAAGTGCCTCCTGGATCAGTTGAATGCTGGCATAGCTGGCCAAGATCCACTGAGCTCTCTGCAAACATCATCAAATATCGATTCCATCACGGAGTGGTTGTTCTCATATAGGTGTGGGTCAAAAGTCGATGTCCACATGTTTCAATTGCCAAAAATGATAAGAACAACGAGAATGACTCAGAATGATGTATCATTTGTCATATTTTTCCAGGCCTTCCAGAATGTTCCAAGTCGCCAAAAATCTGAGTCAAAATTGGAGACAAGACGTCAGACACGACAAGACTATCTGACTATCTCCATGCAGACACCAACAATAACAATGCAGTACTTTTCAACACTTTTCATGTTGTTTTATGAAAGGACCATGCTGAGACAACTTGTCAAGTGCATTACCTGTCATGTATGCAGCATCATGCAGCCCTTCTCAAAAAATATTTCCAAGCTTGTTCGCTGAACCCTGTGTATTCGGTCTTTGCAAATATATCATTGCCTGCTAGCCCAATGAGTAGACAATTTGGTCCTTGATTCGACTGAGAGGCCTGTCCAGAGACCATAATATCGACCCATCCAGCAGGCGAGCTGTAGCAGACTACCTTCCTGTTGTCAAAGTGGCAGAGTCAGGGCACAGGAAGCAACAGACAAATTACGTTTATTCCTTGATACTCATGATTGGGGTGTTTCTCAAGTGCTTGAAAGATTCTGAGCTCCTTTAATATGTGTATATCCTTACATGTCATTACTAGTCTTGTCACTGCAATTATTGCCAGAATGTCGATGAAACATTCACATCATAGCCCGCATTTGAATGCATTTGAAGCATTTGGTCATTTTACTGAGCCCTCCCTTGACGCTTCGGCTCCAACCTAGGGCAAGACACAATCCGTCCTCCCAAGGAGTCTGTTCAAACAAATCTCGAAATTCGCAAATAGCAAAGCCATGCAGATCTTCGTGAAGACCCTGACGGGCAAGACCATCACCCTCGACGTCGAGGCCAGTGACACCATTGATAATGTCAAGGCCAAGATCCAAGACAAGGAGGGGATCCCACTGATCACAGCGCCTTATTCTTTGCTGGAAAGCAGTTGGAGGGATGGCCGACACTCTTTCGGCTACAACATCCAGAAGGAGTACACCTCCACTTTGCTTGTGTGCGCTTGGTGCTGCGCTTGCGAGGGGGCATGCAGATCTTCGTGAAGACCCTGACGGGCAAGACCATCACCCTCGACGTCGAGGCCAGTGACACCATTGACAATGTCAAGGCCAAGATCCAAGACAAGGAGGGGATCCCACCTGATCAGCAGCGCCTGATCTTTGCTGGCAAGCAGTTGGAGGATGGCCGCACCCTTTCGGATTACAACATCCAGAAGGAGTCCACCCTCCACTTGGTGCTGCGCTTGCGAGGTGGCATGCAGATCTTCGTGAAGACCCTGACGGGCAAGACCATCACCCTCGATGTCGAGGCCAGTGACACCATTGACAATGTCAAGGCCAAGATCCAAGACAAGGAGGGGATCCCACCTGATCAGCAGCGCCTGATCTTTGCTGGCAAGCAGCTGGAGGATGGCCGCACCCTTTCGGATTACAACATCCAGAAGGAGTCCACCCTTCACTTGGTGCTTCGCTTGCGAGGTGGCATGCAGATCTTCGTGAAGACCCTGACGGGCAAGACCATCACCCTCGACGTCGAGGCCAGTGACACCATTGATAATGTCAAGGCCAAGATCCAAGACAAGGAGGGGATCCCACCTGATCAGCAGCGCCTGATCTTTGCTGGCAAGCAGCTGGAGGATGGCCGCACCCTTTCGGATTACAACATCCAGAAGGAGTCCACCCTCCACTTGGTGCTGCGCTTGCGAGGTGGCATGCAGATCTTCGTGAAGACCCTGACGGGCAAGACCATCACCCTCGACGTCGAGGCCAGTGACACCATTGACAATGTCAAGGCCAAGATCCAAGACAAGGAGGGGATCCCACCTGACCAGCAGCGCCTGATCTTTGCTGGCAAGCAGCTAGAGGATGGCCGCACCCTTTCGGATTACAACATCCAGAAGGAGTCCACCCTCCATTTGGTGCTGCGCTTGCGAGGTGGCATGCAGATCTTCGTGAAGACCCTGACGGGCAAGACCATCACCCTCGACGTCGAGGCCAGTGACACCATTGACAATGTCAAGGCCAAGATCCAGACAAGGAGGGGATCCCACCTGATCAGCAGCGCCTGATCTTTGCTGGCAAGCAGCTGGAGGATGGCCGCACCCTTTCGGATTACAACATCCAGAAGGAGTCCACCCTTCACTTGGTGCTTCGCTTGCGAGGTGGCATGCAGATCTTCGTGAAGACCCTGACGGGCAAGACCATCACCCTCGACGTCGAGGCCAGTGACACCATTGACAATGTCAAGGCCAAGATCCAAGACAAGGAGGGGATCCCACCTGACCAGCAGCGCCTGATCTTTGCTGGCAAGCAGCTAGAGGATGGCCGCACCCTTTCGGATTACAACATCCAGAAGGAGTCCACCCTCCACTTGGTGCTTCGATTGCGACTGGTGGGGCATGCAGACTCGTGAAAGACCTGGACGGGCAGACAATCACCCTCGACGGTCGAGGCCAGGACACCATGACAATGTCAAGGCCAAGATCCAAGACAAGGAGGGATCCCACATGACCAGCAGCGCTGTCTTTGCTGGCAAGCAGTGGAGGATGGCCGCACCTTTCGGATTACAACATCCAGAAGGAGTCCACCCTCCACGTGGTGCTGCGCTTGCGAGGTGGGCAATGCAGATCTTCGTGAAGACCCTGACGGGCAAGACCATCACCCTCGACGTCGAGGCCAGTGACACCATTGATAATGTCAAGGCCAAGATCCAAGACAAGGAGGGGATCCCACCTGACAGCAGCGCCTGATCTTTGCTGGCAAGCAGCTGGAGGATGGCCGCACCCTTTCGGATTACAACATCCAGAAGGAGTCCACCCTCCACTTGGTGCTGCGCTTGCGAGGTGGCATGCAGATCTTCGTGAAGACCCTGACGGGCAAGACCATCACCCTCGACGTCGAGGCCAGTGACACCATTGACAATGTCAAGGCCAAGATCCAAGACAAGGAGGGGATCCCACCTGATCAGCAGCGCCTGATCTTTGCTGGCAAGCAGCTGGAGGATGGCCGCACCCTTTCGGATTACAACATCCAGAAGGAGTCCACCCTCCACTTGGTGCTGCGTCTTTGAGGGCTTGTGCCCATGAGGGGTTTGGATGATTTTCTCTTGGGATCGAGTCTTCGACTTCTTTAGAGTATTGAATCTCATGGAATTCTAGTTGTACATAGTTGTACTGTGTTGATCTGTGTTGAGTTTTTCTGTTTCGGTCCAAAGAGCTTGGAATTTTGAGGATTTTTTCGAATTTGCAGCCACTCAACTGGATTTGAAAGCCTTTGAAACTGAAAGTAAGCATCAACAATCTCAACTGCTCAGAGAGAAGTCGCAGTGAGTAAAAACAAAGGCATGATTGGTTCATTTCCAGTTTGTAATATGACGACTTGATGTTATGATATGATATGGTACGGTATGATAATGTATGATATAATATTATATATATAATAATATACAATATATATTATTATATATAGGTTTGTGAGAGTTTTTACTTTGCAGTGCATTGGAAAGCCCATGCATACAGGCAGATAGGCTGACTACCTTACGCACCAGCACCTATGGTTTGCAGTGTTCAGCATAGACTTGCGATTTGATCATATGCAAAGGGCTTTGAAACATGTTCCAAAATCTAGTTGGTGCGCTGCTAGTTCGGACTTCTGCAATGGCTATTGACCCTGGAAATCTGCCAGCATCACATGAAGTTGTAAAACGCATGTCAGATTTCTAATCCTTGTACAGAGAGTAGCAATTGCCATTCCTCCTCAACGTTCTGATCTCAGAGTGCTTGAGTTGAGCCCAAAAAGGCCGACACCTGCCACATTGCCAACCATTTGCCAGTTTACCAGACACTTATGAGATATTGTGAGACATTGTGAGACATTGTGAGACATTGTGAGACATGTTCAATCTTCTTCAATAAAGTTGACACAGTTTCTTCATCCTTGTGTGTTCCCTTGATTTCTCGTGCATTTTCTCAGATCAATCTGTATCCAAAGCGTAAAGTCATCGCAGATACTCAGTACCAGTTACCGCTCTGCCAACCATGCCCGACATTGACGCATTGGATGTCACTCTCTATAATTCTCTCCCTCTCGTCTCGGGCAAGTATGTCGCCAAGTCATAGTTGTTGACTCTGTCCTTCCAAGCTGCTTTAAGCTATCTTTAAGTTATTGAATCACTTTGAATGCGTCCATTTGCCAAATCATTGCCGAACCCAGCGGCTTAGTGTCAGAATTGCTGAATCCTGCCAAGTCGTGGAATCTTACAACTCGGTCCGTGTTTATGATTCGTGATGCAGTATTCAGCGTGCAGTGTCATGTGTCAAGACAAGTAACTCACACTCTTCTTTTGGAATGTGAATTTACATGAACTTACTATAGTTTACTTCTCCATGAAAGAAAACACTATGCATCCTGAGCCATCCAATGTCTTTCGCCAGCTCGATCAAATCAATGACACCTTACTGAGTTTCATTACATTGTCATGTACTAGCGCTAGCGTTAAGTCGTATCAGCTTGTAAAAGTCGTATCGGGAGCCGTGCGCCTGGAAAAAGTTCAAGTTTGGCATCACCAGAACTTTTGGTAATTGAACGATTTCATTGTTTTGGGGCCGTGCGCATGAAAAAAGTTCAATTTTTGTATTGCGTTGATTTTTTAAAACTTGTATTTGATTGTTCTTTCAAGGGGGCAAACGCTGCTTGCTGCTGCTTGCTGCTGCTTGCTGCTGCTTGCTGCTGCTTGCTGCTGCTTGCTGCTGCCTACCTGCTGCTGCTCACATGCTGCTCACATGCTGCTCACATGCTGCTCACCTGCTGCTCACCTGCTGCTTGCCTGCTGCTTGCTTGCTGCCTGCTGCTGCTTACCTGCTGCTGCTTACCTGCTGCTGCTTGCTGCTTGCTGCTTGCTGCTGGCTGCTGCTTGCTGCTGCTTGCTGCTGCTTGCTGCTGCTTGCCGCTGCTTGCTGCTGCTTGCTGCTGCCTGCTGCCTGCTGCTTGCTGCTTGCTGCTTGCTTGCTTGCTGCTTGCTTGCTTGCTGCTTGCTTGCTGCTGGCTTACTGCTTGTTGCTTGCTCGCTTGCTCGCTTGCTCGTTTGCTCGCTGGCTGGCTGGCTGGCTTGCCTGCCTGCCTGCTTGCCTGCTTGCTTGCTTGCTTGCTTAACTGCTTGCTTGCTGCTCGCTTACTGCTCGCTTGCTGCTTGCTTGCTGCTTGCTTGCTGCTTGCTTGCTGCTTGCTTGCTGCTTGCTTGCTGCTTGCTTGCTGCTGCTTCTTGCCTGCTTGCTTGCCTGCTTGCTTGCCTGCTTGCTTGCCTGCTTGCTTGCCTGCTTGCTTGCCCGCTGCTGCTTGCCTGCTGCTGCTGCTGCTTTGTGCTGCTGCTTTGTGCTGCTGCTTTGTGCTGCTGCTTTGTGCTGCTGCTTTGTGCTGCTGCTTTGTGCTGCTGCTTTGTGCTGCTGCTTTGTGCTGCTGCTCCTGTTGCCTCCGTTGCTGCCTGCTGCTGCTGCCTCCTGATGCTGCCTCCTGCTGCTGCCTGCTTCCTGCTGCCTTCTGCTGTTGCTGCTTCCTCCTGCTGCGCTGCTGCCGCTTCCTCCTGCTGCTCCTGCTCCTGCTCCTGCTGCTGCTGCTGCTGCTGCAGCACCATCTCGCAAGACGGTGCAGACAGCAAGACGGCGCAAGACGGCGCAAGACGGCGCAAGACGGCGCAAGACGGAACAGACACAACAGACGGCGCAAACGGAGCACCGACAGGGCCTGCCACGCTTTCCGCCCGCAATGATTGAAAGGTTTTATTCCAACTTGTAATCGCTGTGTGGATAGGACATCAAACTTCTTGAGAGCTGTCCACGACATTGATGCACATCGCGCCAGCCATAGATTTGGTTGTGGAAAACAAGGGGCCCCCATGTCCTTATATCATCCTAGATCATAGCCCTGCCAGTAGGATTTGCTACAGCTAACCCATTTGCATTGCAAGAAATTTGAGGTTGTACCAATAGGGGTTTGATTTGGTCACGCGACGCAGGACATCAATATAATATATTCAAATATATTCAAATCCAATAGGATTAGCTGCCGAGAATTTGTTTGTATTAACTTGTGCCATCTTGTGCCCTTCAAAATCATCGCTGTGCGCAATGCTTCGGCTACTTTTAACTAAATCTCCAGGTATAGATGAAACAGGCTGTGCCATGGTGATTCTTCTCTTCCCTGATGTGATGTGACTTTCCACTACCTGATGTGACTTTTCTGTATCGCCGCCGTGCCATGCGGATGAATGATGCAACATTTCCTGCCTGATGTGACTTAAGTACGGTGCTAGTACGGTCTTTCAGTTTCATATCGTTTTGATGCTCAAAGCTTTGCTGCTTTGAGTGTTCACTGGTGCAAAGCAAACCCAAAGCTTGTGGCCGATTGCTGAAGTCGCAGGTCGAAGACTCCTGCAGGGCAGGGCTCTCAGTTGCTTCCCACAGAAATCATGCTTGACATGTTTGCAAGGCATCGCCAAGACCGGCTTGTCTTCGTGACAGCTACACCTAGATGAGTGACCCCACATGATAAAATGCTGCATCATGTGTGCCGTTTTCCTGGTTGACGACGCTAGGTCGCAGGGCGACCGAGAACTCCTCGGATGACAATGGCATCAGTTCCTCGGTGAAAGAGACTTGGGTTCGAGTCACAAAGCCCAGGACAGTTCGTATCAGTTCGTGATAAAAAAACGTGCAGAAGCTACAGCCTTGTGAGGCTTTGAGAGGGTCGGCACATCGCTTGTGCCTCGGGTTTCGTCGCCTATTCAATTCTGCCTCGGGTTATTTGTCGCCTGTCTCCCCATACACTCATTGCCTTCCTCTTACGACTAAGGCGCTCCAATATGTGTGTGTGTGTGCGCGTGTGCGTGTGTGCCATGAGGAATGGAAGTTTTAGTTTCAGAGTCTGGGATATTCATTGGGAATTCGCCGAGTATGCCTGTGCTTCAAGGACAGATGGCGATGGTCACATGACTGAGTCGTCGAGCCGTCCGGCAGCTCATTCATCTCAGGAACAGTCGGTGCCAGGGATGCATTGTCCAGCCTGACCAGGAAGTGACAGCATGTCTCGTGATTCAAATTCGTACTGTCATTATATATCATTGTATTTAATTATATTTATATTATATGTAAGCGTACCACTGATTCGCTCATGCAACTGTGTGAACATGCTGGTTTTGTTTTTCCTACTTTTCTACATTTTTTCCGAGGTATCTTGCTGGCAACATCTGCAAAACTGTGAGAGGCTCCAGTGTAACTCCCATCCATTGAGAATCGATTAAGTGTTTCACCAAACACTTCAGTGCCAGCTCAACGGCTTGACTTGAGCGCAGTGAAGACAAGAACGAAGCCATCACGATGAGCAACCACGTGCGGTTGTGTAGTCTTTATATATAGTTTACCAGTAGTACCGCACAAGGTGGCGGAAGTTTCAAAAATAGGACACCTATAGGAGAGGTTGGTTGTTGCGAATCACTCACGGGTGGCAGAGCGAATCCACTGATGGACCGAAAGGTGGTTGGAGTTGTGTTTTCTGGAGTGGCTGCAATGGTTGCAATGGTCACCTCACCACAACTGCTGGATGTACTGTGGTGTAGTGCAGTTGTAGTTGTAGATGTAGTTGTAGTTGTAGTTGCAGTGTAGTGGAGTTGTAGTTTTAAGCCGTAGTTGTAATGTAGTGTAATTAGTGTAGTGTAGTTGCAGTTGTAGTTGTGGTGTGGTGTAATTAGTGTAGTGTATTGTAGTGTGCTGTAGTGTTGTGTACTGTAGCGTGGTATAGTTAGTGTAGTCTGGTGTATTGTAGTGTAATGTAGTGTCGTTGTGGTTGTGCGTAGTGTCGTGTAGTGCAATGTAGTGGTAGTTTCAGTTGTCGTGTAATGCAATGTAATTAGTGTAGTGTAGCGTTGTGTAATGTGGTGTAGTTGTAGTTGTATCTGTAGCCGTGTACTCAAGTTTAATTAATGTATTGTAGTGCAATGTAGTGTAGCTGTAATTGTAATTGTAGCTGTGGTGGTGGTGGTAGTAGTAGTAGTAGTAGGAGTAGTAGTAGTAGTAGTAGTAGTTGTAGTAGTAGTAGTTGTAATAGTAGTAGTAGCAGTAGTAGTAGTAGTTGCTGTTGATGTAGTTGCTGTTGAAGTAGTTGTAGTAGTAGTAGTAGTAGTAGTAGTAGTAGTAGTAGTAGTAGTAGTAGTAGTACTAGTACTAGTACTAGTACTAGTAGTAGTAGTAGTAGTAGTAGTAGTAGTAGTAGTAGTAGTAGTACTAGTAGTACTAGTAGTACTAGTAGTAGTAGTAGTAGTTGCTGTTGATGTAGTTGCTGTTGAAGTAGTTGTAGTAGTTGTAGTAGTTGTAGTAGTTGTAGTGCAATAAATGTGCAGCGTAATTAGATGTAATTAGTGTAGCGTAGTGTAATTAATTAGTGTTGTGTAATGTAGCGTGGTATATTTGTACTTGTAGTTGTAGTATGTTGTAGTAGTAGTGTAGTGTAGTGGTACTTGTAGTTGTAGTTCCAGTTGTAGCTGTCTCTCTATCTATTTGTCTATCTGCAAGCTTGAAAACGAAGCTATTCTGCGAGACTTCCTCAGTTTTTGAACTTGACAACATCAAAACCGCAGCAATTCTGCAAGACTTCCTCAATTTTTGAACTTGACAACGTCAAAAAGGAAGCAATTCTGCGAGACTTCCTCATTTTTTGAAGTTGACAACATCAAAAACGAAGCAATTCTGCGAGACTTCCTTCAAAAATGCAAAGTTGACTGCAGAGCTGACGGCCTCGTACCAATGCGTTTTGCGATTTTCCACTCCACCTGTCTAAAGTATTGCGACTGCCACGAAAAAGTGACGCCAGGTCATACGAAGTGCTGCACCTGTCACGCAAAATCATCTCAGCAAACCTGAAGATCTGATGCTCCAAAATGGAACTCCTGAGAGGAAATCAGCGCCCGGACCTCCTAACAGCTATGATGAACACGTCTCTTGTATTGCACCTGCCACGGAAAATGCATCTTTGCAGATCCTCTTCAAATGTCCCACGCCTGCCATCGTTTTTAGAAATGGTACAAAACCCTCACGTTTTGCTCACTTTTGACAAGGTCCACAATCCCTTGCGCCTGCCACGCGAAACGGCATCTGAACGTCAAAAAGTGGTCCGAACATGTGGTGCTTTTAACATTTTGACTTCGAAATGTGCTTCGCGCCGCAACGGCGTGCACTTTTTCAACATCTCAATTTCCAAAAGTGGTCTGAACCCATCAGTTTTTTGCACTTTTGACTTCGAAATGTGCTTCGCGCCACAACGGCGCGCACTTTTTCGACATCACAACGTCTAAAAGTGGTCCGGAACTGAGGTGTTTTGTACATTTTGACTTGGGCATGTGCTTGGCGCCACAACGGCGTGCAATTTTTCATCTCTCATTTGGCCAGCTGGCTCCGCACCCGCCGCTTTAGCGAGCCTACTTTTCGACCCTCCGGCGCCACAAATCGTTGGAAAAACGCAGTGTTTCGCGACTTTCCTACCTTTTCGCGCACCTGGATCTTCTTTCTTCTGAGACTTTCTCTTTTTGAGTTTCTTTCTTCTTCTCTTCTCTTCTCTTCTCTTCTCTGCTCTGCTCTGCTCTGCTCTGCTCTGCTCTGCTCTGCTCTGCTCTGCTCTGCTCTGCTCTGCTCTGCTCTTCTCTTCTCTTCTCTTCTCTTCTCTGCTCTGCTCTGCTCTGCTCTGCTCTGCTCTGCTCTGCTCTTCTCTTCTCTTCTCTTCTCTTCTCTTCTCTTCTCTTTTTCTTCTCTGACTCTTCCCATCTCTGCCTTTCATCTGTCCATATTGTCGGAAGTTTGACTTCTAAACTTCCTTCGATAAATAAATGAATATATAATATGTAATTATATACACATATATATATATATACCATTATAAATATATATAAAAGTTTTATAGCTACGAAAGCTTTGAGACAAGAGGTTGCCCCTGCAGACTAAATCATCAGTATTGATCAGTCCAAGCTACGATCGAGACAGCAATGACAAGCTAGACCCTGCAGTTCATCACGTCGTTTGCGTTGATATTTGTTGCTTCTCTCTCCGGTTGGTTTCTGATTGGATTTCATGGACTTGATTGACCATTTCATTTTTTTTTCATACTTGTGACTCGCCGATGTTGGATAGTACTGTACTCGAGTTGACTTGCAGATTGCAACATACAAGAAAGGCATCTTAGCCATAGGTATATTCTTGAAGTAAGATGTTCAGTTGATTGTGCTATGCTTCATGGATTCTTGATGATGTGTGCGATCAATGCATGCGTGGCTCAAAGTTTAGCTTGTGTGGTCTTGTGTTCGAGCAGCCTTCTCTGTGTTTGAAAATGCGTTGTTTCCTAGTGCTTTTGCTTGCCGAAACTGTTTCGTCCACCAGGATGGAACACGTTGACTCGAGTATGAATGCAGAAAATTCGAAAAACTATGATGGCCGTTCAAACCGACCTCAGCGATGCAGCAAAACCTGTGCGAAGACCAAATGGGATGAGCAAACGGATTGCTGCCCAGAAGGCTTTGTATGCGACCAGGACTTTGCGAAGTGCCTTGTTGCTCTTGGCTCAGAATGCCGTGGAGAAAACCAGACGATTTACGACTCCAAAACCCTCGAGTCTCGGAAAGAATTTTTGCCAAATGACACGTGCGGCAGCAACTATGGGGGACCCGAGGAGGTGAGGTGCAGGTCTGAATGGCCGCATGATTGCTGCATCATAGGTTGGGAAGGTGACGAGCCAAATGAACAAGAAACGATCCAGTACGGGCCACCCCAAGGGGATGCTTCCAAATGCTGCAGCAAGAAGGTGAAGACCTACAATGGCGTTTCTGTCTGCATTTAGTGCCATCCAAACCGATCTGCACTGCATCCGAAGACCTGAGGTGGCACGGAGTCATGTGCTGATGGCAGAAAAGGTGCGTGCTGCCCTTAGCAGCCTTAGTAGCCTTAGCATGTCAGTAGCTCCAGGTACGAAAATTATGAGACAAGAGGTTGCCCCTGCAGACTAAATCATCAGTATTGATCAGTCCAAGCTACGATCGAGACAGCAATGACAAGCTAGACCCTGCAGTTCATCACGTCGTTTGCGTTGATATTTGTTGCTTCTCTCTCCGGTTGGTTTCTGATTGGACTTCATGGACTTGATTGACCATTTTATTTTTTTTCATACTTGTGACTCGCCGATGCTGGATGGTGCTGTACTCGAGTTGACTTGCAGATTGCAACATACAAGAAAGGCATCTTAGCCATAGGTATATTCTTGAAGTAAGATGTTCAGTTGATTGTGCTATGCTTCATGGATTCTTGATGATGTGTGCGATCAATGCATGCGTGGCTCAAAGTTTAGCTTGTGTGGTCTTGTGTTCGAGCAGCCTTCTCTGTGTTTGAAAATGCGTTGTTTCCTAGTGCTTTTGCTTGCCGAAGCTGTTTCGTCCACCAGGATGGAACACGTTGACTCGAGTATGAATGCAGAAAATTCGAAAAACTATGATGGCCCTTCAAACCGACCTCAGCGATGCAGCAAAACCTGTGCGAAGACCAAATGGGATGAGCAAACGGATTGCTGCCCAGAAGGCTTTGTATGCGACCAGGACTTTGCGAAGTGCCTTGTTGCTCTTGGCTCAGAATGCCGTGGAGAAAACCAGACGATTTACGACTCCAAAACCCTCGAGTCTCGGAAAGAATTTTTGCCAAATGACACGTGCGGCAGCAACTATGGGGGACCCGAGGAGGTGAGGTGCAGGTCTGAATGGCCGCATGATTGCTGCATCATAGGTTGGGAAGGTGACGAGCCAAATGAACAAGAAACGATCCAGTACGGGCCACCCCAAGGGGATGCTTCCAAATGCTGCAGCAAGAAGGTGAAGACCTACAATGGCGTTTCTGTCTGCATTTAGTGCCATCCAAACCGATCTGCACTGCATCCGAAGACCTGAGGTGGCAGGGAGTCATGTGCTGATGGCAGAAAAGGTGCGTGCTGCCCTTAGCAGCCTTAGTAGCCTTAGCATGTCAGTAGCTCCAGGTACGAAAATTATGAGACAAGAGGTTGCCCCTGCAGACTAAATCATCAGTATTGATCAGTCCAAGCTACGATCGAGACAGCAATGACAAGCTAGACCCTGCAGTTCATCACGTCGTTTGCGTTGATATTTGTTGCTTCTCTCTCCGGTTGGTTTCTGATTGGACTTCATGGACTTGATTGACCATTTTATTTTTTTTCATACTTGTGACTCGCCGATGTTGGATGGTACTGTACTCGAGTTGACTTGCAGATTGCAACATACAAGAAAGGCATCTTAGCCATAGGTAATATATTCTTGAAGTAAGATGTTCAGTTGATTGTGCTATGCTTCATGGATTCTTGATGATGTGTGCGATCAATGCATGCGTGGCTCAAAGTTTAGCTTGTGTGGTCTTGTGTTCGAGCAGCCTTCTCTGTGTTTGAAAATGCGTTGTTTCCTAGTGCTTTTGCTTGCCGAAACTGTTTCGTCCACCAGGATGGAACACGTTGACTCGAGTATGAATGCAGAAAATTCGAAAAACTATGATGGCCGTTCAAACCGACCTCAGCGATGCAGCAAAACCTGTGCGAAGACCAAATGGGATGAGCAAACGGATTGCTGCCCAGAAGGCTTTGTATGCGACCAGGACTTTGCGAAGTGCCTTGTTGCTCTTGGCTCAGAATGCCGTGGAGAAAACCAGACGATTTACGACTCCAAAACCCTCGAGTCTCGGAAAGAATTTTTGCCAAATGACACGTGCGGCAGCAACTATGGGGGACCCGAGGAGGTGAGGTGCAGGTCTGAATGGCCGCATGATTGCTGCATCATAGGTTGGGAAGGTGACGAGCAAAATGAACAAGAAACGATCCAGTACGGGCCACCCCAAGGGGATGCTTCCAAATGCTGCAGCAAGAAGGTGAAGACCTACAATGGCGTTTCTGTCTGCATTTAGTGCCATCCAAACCGATCTGCACTGCATCCGAAGACCTGAGGTGGCAGGGAGTCATGTGCTGATGGCAGAAAAGGTGCGTGCTGCCCTTAGTAGCCTTAGTAGCCTTAGCATGTCAGTAGCTCCAGGTACGAAAATTATGAGACAAGAGGTTGCCCCTGCACAGGAACGAAGCCATCATGATGAGCAACCACGTGCGGTTGTGTAGTCTTTATATATAATATGATTATATATATTATTATATATGGCTTATTGTCTGACAGCCGGGCTCAAGATGAAGGGCCCCGAAGGGCTTGAAAGGGTCAAAGATGTTCCCTCATGACACGCTGATGGAAGCTTTGACCTTCACCTAAAGACATGGCGGCAGCAAAGAAGGATTTCTCAATTCAACAGCGTGTGTGCGAGCCCATTGTGAATCGTGGTTTGGAGAGCTTGCGGCGTATCCACTTTTTTCGAGCATTGAAGGAGCTCTGAAGTGTGCCATGAGTCAAGTTACTGCAAGGAACAGGAATGTTGTGGAAACAAGTCATTGTCACCATTTCCAACCCAAATTTTGAGGAATGAATTTAAAACTCGAAGTGTCTCCCAGGTTTTTGTCTGGTATAGCCGTAATATAATATAATGTATATTAATATGTATTAATGTATTGTATTTATATACAGTGTATCATATTTAATATATAATCACCACCCCTGTAGGTCCACTTTTCAGGGACCCCCCCTTAAATGTAAAATTGGTTGCTGAACGTCCCCCAGGTGTCGTTTTTGTGGGGAGGGTCTTCAAAATACCTTCAAAATGTAAGCTTACATTTTCAAGGACCCCCTCAAAAACACATTGAAAAAAATGTAGCTTACATTTTGGGTACGTCCCCCCTCCTTAAAACGCTGGTGATGTATATATATATAAATATATATATATATATATTATAGCATTATATAGCATGTATATATTAATATATATATATATGTTAACGTATATACCTTGACTCTCCAACGACCCTTAATTTTTGGGGTCTTTCAATAAAACATGCATTTTTTGTTACCGAAAGTACTTTTTTTGAAATTAAGTACTGTTTGTTGCATATTAGTGATGTTCACTCATGGAGGATATGGAGGTACAGCTGAAACTGTGGAAATCAAATAATGTGCCACATTGCAAACTTGCAACTCATTGTTGCAGGTGCCATTTTTATTTGGCTGATTGAAGGTGCAGGAGCAAAGATTTCCATAATATTGGTTCTCGTTTACGAGTTTGATGCCATGGTTTCGATCTTCCTTGCTTTGACTTTTGGACGCGCTTTGCTCTTTCATTATTGCACGCATGAGGGTAGGTCTCAACACTCAGTTGCGGACACAGGTGCATTGCTCAATTTTGGTGACAAATTGTCCTTGGAAGATTTGCCCACACAATGCAAACATGCAAAATGCAAAGGCCCTTTTTTCTTCAAAGGTACCTTATTTTTGCTGAGGGCCGTCCGGACGGCGTCCGAAAGTACGGAAACATGCGTCCAAAGTACGGAAATATCCGTCCAATTTGGACCCGTCCGAACCAACAGGACTTAAAAAAAACGCACCTTTTTTTTCACGTCCGTCCGTCCATCCGTTAAAACTATTTCAGCAGCTGGCACCACAAGATCAGGGCGAGTGGATGTGCTCAAAACCCGTGTATATTCCGCATAAGTTTCGCAATGTGCAAATGTTTGCCCTTGCAGCTCATTCTAAAAAGCAGGCGAAGGTTTTATATTTCGACACAAATTGTGGATCCAAAGTTGTTCAGCCAAAAAGTTTTAGTTATGCGCCTGGGTCTGAATGATGTGTGAGGGTGCCTGATCCAATCCTGATCCAACATCAGACAGGACAAGCACAAAACGCTCACATGATTTAGCTTAGTAATGCTTAGAGTATATAGTCAGCACCTGCTTGGAAGATGAAATGTATTTTTTGCATGAAACGACCCCAAAAAGTATCAAACATACCCAAAAAAGATGTGTTTTGCAAACGACCCCAAAAACGAAGGGTAGTGGAGACAGTGGAGACTCCAGGTAGAGCCATAATGAGCCATAGTTCCATTGCCATGGCATCTCCAAGGAGCCCTGCCTGAAGATGATCGCGGCCAAGTTGCAGGTCTGTTTTTTGGCTCCAGAGGAGGTCTTGGCGCGTGAAGGCGAAAAGGTGGACAAGTTGTGGTTCATGGGCAAAGGACAGGGGACCCGGGGGACGGATAGGACATGATAGGACTGGGATGACAAGGATGACAGGGATGACTAGGATCACAGCAGGGTATGCAATGCTTGCGATGTGATGACATACACAATCATACACACGACACGAGCTGTATGAATGATTGTGAGCGTGAGTGTTGAGTGGGATACAAGTTCATCAGCATTTCGCCATGTTTCGAAGCTTGGCGTCGTAGTTCATGCAATCCTTGGCAGGAACGGCGGATGCCGTGGTGCAAGGGCAGAAGGTTCATACCTACTTGTCGCGTTCTGTGATTGGACCCCCGATGGCACTGTTGATGGATCAAAACTGGACTCAGACAGTGACCACCACCTCCTTTTCGGATTTCATGGTTTTAACGAGGCGCAACCAGCAAAAGGGTGGCCGTGTTTCTTAGGGAGGTGGCAACTGGAAAGGATTCGGGTACAGACAGACAGACTTATCAATTCGCCTGAGACTGGATCAAGACCAAGATCAGTCTTCGGCCACTTCGCCCTGATTCTGAATGGTTTGAGAATTTGATATATAATTATAATTTGAATTAATCTAACCATGAATTCAATTCAAATTGAATGTATACATTTTTTCTTGTAATGATATATTATGATATATTATGCATATGTTACAGTATTTTATATACCAGATGATCTGCAATCCATTCACCTACCATGCTTTGATCTCCACATCTCTTTGCCATTTTGGACCAGGCACGATCTGCACATCTTCCTGACGCACCACGAGAGCGAGGCCTCCAAGGTCCACGCCGCGGCCTTTCATTCGCAGATCAAGCTGGAGCTGTCGGGTCGTGCACCGCACGGACACAGCGGACACGGCGGACACGGTGAAGAGCGCCAGGAACGGCAGGAGCGGCAGAAATTGGCACGGCGGGTGAAGACAATGAGATCTTTGATGTCCATGAAATCAGGTTCCGAAGTTCAAAAATAATACAATGTGTTGTGTCGAACATGTTCAATGTTACTGTACATGATCATGATGTTACATTTGCATGATTGTTGATGATTGTTTCCCAAGACGGTTTTCAATATTTTCTGATATGCTCCAATTCAGTTCAAGATGTTCAAAGGCGTGTCCCCTTTGAAAGAGTTTTCCACAATCAATTTGAGTTGCAGCTGAATATGTGGATGCATCAAAAACCAACATTGGTCATCTTTGGATATGTTTGGGCTGATGGGAGAAGTAGCAATCGCAGTACGACAACCTTTAACCGACACAAACTACACAAGACTTACAACAGAAACAATCGACTACTGCCCTGTGCCAGCTAACCAGCTTCCAGATCCCTGAGGTCTTGATCAGCAACTTGACTACTTCCTTGGATGGTCAAAATTTGATGGTTTTTTTCGATGGTCAGTGCCAAGTCAGTGCACAGCGTCTGCCCGGATATGGCTGTTGTTTCCGGTTGGGTTCATGTTGTAACATCCCACAGAGATGTCCCCGTGATTTGTTGCTTGGATTCCTGGATGGATTTGTTTGGGGAGACACCGCTGCCTGTATTTCATGTTTGTAGCATCTTCAACCAAAATGGGAGCTCTTGGATGCTTTTGGGGCACCCTCAACTGACTCATGAAGGAACACTTAGGCTTCGCATGCTTCGCAGCTTCGCCCCGTTTGAAAGTGACGGAACACTGCCTATACCAACCCAAAGAGATCCAAAGAGAATGAGGGGTTGGACGACCATCCCAGAGAACAGCAACTTGACCTTGGAACGGACCAACATTTGTTGCTAAGGAACCGGCCCGTGGCACCTGCCCAACCAGCTGCTGCGTTAATGAACGACCAGCATTTCGCCAATCATGAGGAATTTGAGGCCACACAAAATGCCATTGCTTCATGGCTAGATGCTAGGCAGCAGAATATTCAAATTGCAAGTGATGGTTTGCTCCATTTCCGTGTAGATAGGGCAGCCCTTAGGATCTTTGATCAGGAGAAAATCACATACAATCATCCTTCATGAGTGAATCTTAAGAATCTTAAGATCAGAACATGTCTCATGTACCAATTCAATGATTCGGTATTGATCTTGTTGAAACTGCACTGTTTGCCCCTCACAGATCCTCTCAGTTTGTGTTTTAGTTCCACGCAGATGATCGCTCGATAGTTGCCATGTGTTTGCTCAACGAGGATGGGATCGAATTCTTCTCGAGTTTCGACGTATTCACGCTCGAACTACTCTTATCCATCGTGCGAAAGAACACCTACAAAACGAATCAAGACATCTTGACGCAAGGACAACGTGCAGAGGCCCTTCATGTGATCTACGCTGGCCAAGTTGATGTGCTCATTGATGGTTTGGCGGTCTCCAGATTGGGCTCCCAGAGCATTTTGGGTGAGCGCTCCATTTGTGCCCTGGGTGAAGAGATCAAACCCTGCGCTGCCACCATTCGACCGGTGACCAGTGTGGTCATCACCTACTCCTGGCCGCGCACCTCGTTGTTGGAGCTCTTCATCAGGGATGATCGGATCTATGAGCCTTGGCAATTAACATGGCTTTGTCTAAAAATAGGGCATCCGAAAATCCCTGATGCCCTTATTTATTTATTCATCTTTGAATTTCAGTGGTTGAAAGGTATTTAATTTTGAATGCATCTTGTTGATATCTTTCATAGAGGAATCTGAAGCAAGAAGAAGAAGAGCGGAGGAGTGGCCGCAAATGTGTTTTGTTTTGATATCCTTTGGAGAGATCAAGCAGCTGGCAAGGAACGCTTCAAGAAGAAATTTGACATTTTGACTGTTCACCAGGCCAGCAGCTTTGGGCTAGGTCACGGTGAGAGGAAGTCAATACAAGTCGATTCTCACCGAAAATGAATGTCGAAAACCATCGAAAACCATTTGACATCGATCATTTTAGACCCCACTTGTGCTTTGGGATGCTTCGGGGTCATGTTTTCTGCGATATGTTTTCTTGATGTTTTGCGATTCCGGGAGGGTGACCTGGTAGGTTGTGTCCCATTTTGTGATTCTCAGCCGCCTTTGTTTCACTTAAAAAGTGTCAAATGGTGGCGTCCAGCAGTTGTTTGGGTTCGAGGCCATAGATCGTTGTCGACTGTCGTGACAACGACTTTTGGGGATTCCAGAATATTCCAAATCTTCGTCCAATTTCACAATTTTCACATAACAAATCAGAATAACTGCAGATAACTGTACATATTACATAACTTCTTTGCACTTTCATCATGAGTCTTGGCGGTCTTGGTATGTCTTGATGTAATATGCTGACCTGTTTTGCTGACAGCCACAAGGCCAGCTTCCGGAATATCCGTATGTTTCAGAATGCCAACGTTGACTTTGTGGAGATGTTGGAAGGCAAAGTGCGACCCTTGGATTTGGCGCCAGGTGGGATGAAAGAAATGGCAGATGCGCTTCCACATGTTTCCACATCAGGCAGTTGTAATTTCCATGATTTTCCCAGAAAGTTTCAACCATTTCCATTGATTTTCTGAAAATTGCCAGGTGAAATAGTTACCCTTTTGGTCCCAGCACCTGATTTTCTGAACTCGCCAAACAGGTGATGTGCTGTTTGAAGGTGGAAAGCCCAGTGCAGATGCCTACATTCTCTGCGATGGAGCGGTTGAGATCGTCAAGGATAGTGTTAGGGGCGACCAGGGGCTGAGTTTGAGTTTGAAGCCGGTCTTCTCCAACGGTTATAAGATGTTATGAGATATATATGAAAAAGTTTAAGCGATCATGATGATCCAGATGTGTCAATTATGTGTCCAAATGTGTTGAAAGTTTTTTGATTCCACTCTTTCACTTTTGAACATTTGAAAGGCATTGTGAAGGATTTGTTGTACATTTTGCAGAATGATGGAGTCAGGAAGCTGAACTTGGCCACGATATGAATAGATATGATGCAATTGCAGCAAGAGGGGCATTTCTGCTGGTGTTTGTTGGCGGTCAAAGTTGATGCATATAGATGCATATAGATGCATATAGATGCATATAGATGCATATAGATGCATATAGATGCATATAGATGCATATAGATGCATATAGTTTATGATTATAGATGATTTTAGATCATAGTCTAGTGTATTCCAGGAACATAGTAGCAGAATGTAGTACATCCCTCCAACCCTCTTACGGTAAGCTGGATCCATCGGCGGGAAAATCCAATGGATTCCGGAACATTTTCAGCTCCAGGATGGAATCAAACACATCAACATTGAGGTCACCAACATAGCTGATGCAGTTCTCTTCGGCGAATTCAATGTCTTAGGTCTGTGGCGTTCTCCCAAGGCCACAGTCCGCGCAACGAAATACTCCGTGGTCAAAATCATCACCACAGCTGCGCTGAGACAATGCTTCGCAGCCTTTCCCGATGAGTCCTTGATCTTCCGGGAACTGGTGGAGAGAAGAATCGAAAAAGATGCCAGCAAAGACATCTCTTGGACCTTGGGAGAAGAACTCCGAGAAGAGTTGTCGCGTGAGGAAGTGTCTTTGCCACTTGGAGTCCGGAAAATCTAGCACATATATTTAATATTTAATATTATTTAATGGCATTTTGTGGCAATGGAAAAAATATATATATATATGATTATATATATGCAATACTATATATAATTATATATATCATTATATTCTACCCTACAAGTTGATTTCCTGATGCAGCCAGAGCATCAGAAGAACATGGACATATATGGACGGACCATCAACTGTCGTATATAGGTGGACCCACGATGACCCTAGTCCATGCCACGCCCGGACAAGTTGCAGCTTGATGATAAACTGTCTAAAAAGACCTGCAAAGATCTGCATAGCATAGCCTTGTATACATTGAAAGATTTGCCCTTACACAATTTTCATATATTTTCCATATATGACCAATTTCTGTGATTTTACGACCTCTCCAAAGCCCCAAACAAAGCCATTGACATCGGCTTCACAGATACATAGACCTGCTTGGCTCTTGGTGTGTTGCTCGGACCCTGCCCGTTTGGGTGGACTCGTATCGTTTGAGGCTACCACGAAACTATGTGAGGCTGTTCACGAAAGACTACGACACTCGGTGATGAAGGCTGTTCCTATCTGTTCCTTGATTTTGGGGAGAAATGTTTCTAATCATTTCTCACAAGTACCCTTATCTGATCACTGGCGTGATCTGATCCTACAGAATCCTGGTCGCTTCGTTTGAGCCACCGGCAAGACCGCTTTCATCCAGCTTGTCACATTGTCACAAGATGCCCGCGAAAAATCCACAAGCCATCATTAACTTGTCCTTCTGTTTGAAGTCATCCATATTCCATCATTGGGTCCCATCCAACCAATCCAACCTTTCAAACCATCCAACCATCAAATCTTCAGACTTTGACACTTTCTGGATGGTTTTGAGATAATATGCAAATTGTGTGTTTACAAGTGTTTTAATTATGATACATCATCATACGTGTCAGGCTAGCCCCAGACTTTTAAGCCATCCATCAGTCATAAATCCATCGTATCCATTTCATATCCCAAGATACCCTCTGGTAATTTAACGTAGCTATTGAAAATGGCCATTTATAGTGGATTTTCCCATTGAAAATGGTGATTTTCCATAGTTATGTTAGTTTACCAGAGGGTATCCCAAGGACCAGATTCATTTGCCTCGCGACTTGGGCGAGATCAGCGAGTTCCAAGACCTTCCTCCGAAGCCGCTGGAGGAATTGGCTGCGCTGATGAAGCTGCGGCTCTATGTGCCCCAACAGGTGATCCTACAACAAGGAGCCCCGTGAGCATCGAAACGGGGACTGGGGATGCTGGTTTAAAACCGTTTGGTTTGGTGATTTTTTGATGGAATATCTATATGGAGATATATGGAGACTTGAGGTAACAAGTACAACTTCATGCACAAACAACATGCACTAACCGAACCGTTTTCTGTAAATGGTCTTTGCCTTCGGAGCCATTCCTTTAGCAGTGCTTTTGGTTGCCTCCATGACACCTCCATGACACAGCTGTATTCCATGTGTTTTGGCGGCTAGGCGAGGACCTCTTTGAGATCATGATCTTGCAACGAGGACAGTTTTCTTCAAACTGCTTTCCGAGAGATCTGTAAGTACAAGTTGATCAAGTTGCAGTGCCGAATCTATCCGAATGCAAGGTTGAAAAATATGAAGAACATCCCAATTTCAGGTTTGGTCACCTCTTATGGCCTGCACAGGAACTTGTTCGGCCGAAGTTTTCGGAGCGGATTTGCAGCCCATGGAGGGGCCCAGCATTGTGGGAGGCATTGCCTCCATGATCACCAAGAAGGTCTTCACCACCATCATTGCAGCTGGGAGATTCCGACAAATCCCTGGTGGTTGATGGTTAATCAACCAACGAAAAAAGAACAATGTTGATGGAATTTGAGATTCAAAAAATGTGAATAGGGATCTAAATAATTCTAAATATATGGTAGAACTCGTATAATCCACACATGATGGTTGGTTGATGGTTGAGTATGTGAATTAAATATAATTAAATATAATTAAATATGGGTAAAAAATGGGTTACTGTAGTCAACATTAAGAATCACTTGTGTTGAATGGGTCGTGCCGCGTATGGGACCGTCGGTATTGATCTGATGGGATGACCATTAACTTGGGGCTGGCAGACTGAAATGCAAATCAAATCATCCTCGAAACATCCTCATTTCCGGCCGCGAAATATACTCTACATGGCAGGGATGGCTTTTGGATTCCAATTCAAATCCAATCGCATGAAGCGCATTTAATGCACGTTTTCGTCGCTACAGTGCTCTTATCAGTGCTATAGGGCGAAGATATTGAGCTCTGAAGATAAAAGAACAATTGAAACAAAGATTAGCTTTCATTTTCCATTTTCATACTCCATTTTCATGTCGTGATGCAATACGGGCTGGCAACTGCAGCACAAGCGCCCATGATCCCAGGCAGAGGAAACGTGCTTCGTGGGCGCCATTTCCAAGCACCGGTTTGCCACCATCATGGACAAATACCCGGAGTTCCGCAGGGAGTTGCTGGTTGTCTCATCCTACAATTGAGATGATCCCAATTTTGTGTCAGATGTTTGAGGTAGATTTTGACATGTTTTAACCACAGGATCGTTGTTGGATGTGTTTGGCTACTTAGTTGCCTCCCCCACCACCCAGGTTGCTGTTGCAGACCAACATCTCCTTCAAACGTTTGTGCGATGACTTTCACGAGCAGATGCTGATGGCTACTAACTGCAAGTAATCTTTGAAGTGGGGTATTGCCCTGCATGATTATCATGATTGGTAGTCCTTGGGATATGATTGATTTCTACAATTTCACCCTGCATCACCACCAAACCAGCTTTGAGCTCACCCCAAAAAAAGACGGTCCATTGGCAAACCCAGCATTTGTACGCATCTGTGGAATCCCTGCAACATGTTTCTGGCACCAATTGGACATTTTATGTTTGCCATTAAAATGGTTGTGAACTGGGAGACATCCCTCACTTTGGCTGGTCTTATATTGTAAATGGATCCCCAAGTGCCCCAGGCGTCAACATCATTCATATCATCCATACCATCCACATTCTCTACATCATCATCATCATCATCATCATCATCATCATCATCATCACCATCATCCTCCTCCTCCTCCTCGTCGTCGTCGTCGTCGTCGTCGTCCTTGTCATCGGCATCGTCATCGTCACAGTCATCGTCATCTTCATCTTAATCTTCATCTTCATCATCATCAACATCATGATCATGATCATCATCATCGTCATCGTCATCGTCATCGTCATCATCATCATCATCATCATCATCATCAACAACAACATCATGATCATCATCATCATGATCATGATCATCATCATCATCATCATCATCATCATCATCATGATCATCATCATCATCATCAAAATATATCATAATATTAATAATAATAATAATCATCATCAAATATATCAAAATATATCAAAATCATCATCATCATCATCATCATCATGATCATGATCATCATCATCATCATCATCATCAAAATATATCATAATCACATCCTGTCAAATCCCTAAATGCTTTGTTTTTGCTGGTGATGAATTCCTATCCTGGCCAACCCATCCCTATGGAGGCCTCGGCCCTGCGGAGCCACTTGGCGAAGGTTGAGATTTTGTCGGAGGCCTCCAGCGATTTCGTGGCGCAGCTGGCGCAGCAGATGGCGCCGTGTCTGTTGCTGCCGGGGCAATCCTTGGTGCAGGACAGTGGGGCAGCTGGTCATACCATGATGATATCTGATATCCGAAAATTGGATAGAATTGGATGATATTGGAGGTAAATATCTATAAACATCTTATATAATTACATAGCCAATGTAGAACTTCTCAATATGGTTGGAATCCCATTCATGGTGACTAGATCAGGGGAGATCATTCAGGTCACATCAAATGTGGAGATGCACCGGGCAGGAACCGGAGAATCCCAAGTTGTATTTCATCATTGAGGGGCACCTCCATGTCATGAAGAATGGCTACCTGGTGGCTGCTCTATCTTCGAAATCCATCACGGGAATCTTGGATGTCTATGGCATCTTGCTGGCAATTCACAAAAAAAGGTAGGCTTTACATTGAAATGAAGATTTGTTGACTCGGATCGATCTATTTCCAATTGGGAAAGAAGGTAACATAAGGTAACATTTATTTCCATACAAAACATCCATGGTTCCATTCATACACTGCCATACATTCGAGGACAGCTTGCGGTTGCAAGGACAGCTTAAACGGTTTGCAATGATTTCTTGTTGTATTCTATGGATTTCTATGGTGAATGAACCGGGTAGCTGAGGCATCGACACCGGTGACAATGTCCAAGTGAAAACAGATGAAATCTGCAAGGTGGGCACTGTTTCCAGGCACGCTGGGGGTTGGTGACACAAAATTTCAACTGTAGCAGGTGCACGATGGTTCGCCAGATAGCTTCCCCTGCCTTTTTTTTTCGGGTGATCATGAAAGCTGCAGCTAAGCATACTGCTGAGTACCTACTGGCACTATGAATCTGCCGTTCTGTTGTGGTGTCCAGAGGGTTTCTTAAATGAGCACCTTTGAAATGCATGTGGGAAAACACTTAGTCTTGCTTTCTTATTGTTGCCCGCAGGAAAGCATTATTCGGCCTGTTCGAAAAGTTTGAAGCAGAGCGAGCAAAGTTTGAGCAGCACCTTCATCACCTTTTGGATGATCAGGTTGCAGTGGGTGGCTTCAGAATTTGTTCATCCTTTGAGGGACCTGAGGGACACTCAGAAATACCCGAATCAGCCACTGTTCGCCTTATTTCCGGTAGTTTTGAGCCCTTGTTACATTGTTCATCCTTTTTCAATCTTTTTCATGCTTCACCCTCATTTGAAGGATCAGTTGTTTTTTCACAATCCCTGCGAGGTCGGTCACCGGCTGAAGCTTCCAATTCTTTCGGGCATGCCTTCGCAATTCCTTCAGCGCGTGAGTCTCCTGTTGGAACGCCGAGTGTTGCATCCCTACACCGTCCTTTTCGAGGAGGGTGAGGTGGGTTCTACCATGGTGCCTTGGTTGATCTTGGTTGATCTTGGTTGATCCCATTGATCCCGTTCCCATGTTTTCAAACGGCTGGAGCTGGGCCACATCCCAAGTTGGCAGCAACATGCGGCAATCATCTTGTATCAGGTGGTCTTCAATGTGGGGAAGGCGGACATCTTGTTCCGAGGCCTCCAGGTGAGCATGTTGTGGGCAGGGAAATCCTTTGGTGGGGCCCAAATGATGGGAGTGCAGCGGCAATACCATGCGACCATCAAGACCAAGACCATGAGTCGCTCAGCAGCATTTTAAATGTTCTCCTAAAAAGCCTTTTGTTCACTCGAGAAATTTGGCAGGGTGGTCAAGCTGATGTTTTCATGGTAAAAGTCTTGGTAAACGTTTGCCCTCCGGAACTTAACATCATTTTTTTATTAAGTATTGTTCCATTGTTCCGTTATTCCCCAAAAAAGCAGCTACCTGGAAGCCTGGGAGCTTGCAGGATGTTAAGGTTTGCCTATCCCAGCAGCGTGATCCACCAGAGGCCACATCCTGCTGCTGACCCAGCAGCGCTTCAGCTCTCTCACTTCACCTGGACCCAAGCGGCCATGGGTAGCCACCTTGAAGCAACGGGCGAAGACGGCATATCAACAGGTTGGGCACCTGGGGTCCTGGGGTGTTGGAAGCTTCGGATCCTAGGCTGTAAAAATTCAGGTGGGAAGGATTGGTTTCAAGGTGAACTGCAGGTGGATTAAGGCTGAGACTAGCATATTGTGGCAGCATCCATTTTCTGTGGCGGTACAATCTCCCCTTCGGTCTCGCTGGCCTACACCGTCCTAAGTTCGCAGCTTGCCAGGAGTTGAAGCTCTTTCGTCAGAAGCACGCTCAATTCAGGGTCCTTGGTCAGTCGGGTGTGACCAGCGAAATGACCTCTGCCACTGGGTTTGGACAGCAAGCTGTTGCCGTTGCAGAAGTCCTGCACTGAAGGGTAGCTCTCAGCAGTTCCCGAAGGTTGAAAGAAATTCATAAAGACATCGAAAGGGGCGAGGAACTTCTTCTACCAAGACTGCCAAGACTACTTGATTTTAATAGACTTGGCAAGATAGTCAAGCATGAACCAATGGCTAACTCCATGCCACCCTTTCTTTGTTTTCAAAGACGGGCATTTTCACCTTTCCTCATCTCAACGGATAATCAGTGCCAGGCCATCTACTCCAAGATGCTCTTGCTGCAACAGATCCTGAAAAGTTGGCATCAAATCTGCAACGGGACCCTTTCAGAGGCAGGTAGCCATCGCAGTTCCGTCAGCAAAGATGCCCTGCCCGCCGCCCCTGAAGTCGTTGACGTACCGGTGATAGCGGTTGCAGCTGAGGCCCCAGGGAAGAAGGCGCCGCCCGCCCCACCATATCCACTGCTATTTAGTAGGGCTTTGCGACCCATCCGTGTGGTTTTGGTTCCTTCGGGCAAAGACCCCAAAAAGGTCAAAGACCGCAATCGCAGGGCACAGGCATATGTGACTGAGGATTGACAGAAAGTTGGGCAGTGGAGGAGTGAAGTGTGAGCATGTCGGCATTTCTGATAGGAATTACATGGAATTACCGTACTGCATCATTGTGGACAACCAACAGTACGGTAATGACGAGACAGTTCAACAAACAGATACAGTTTTTTTAACCATTTCTTTTACCTTGTCTTGTACTGTATACACATGTATACACTGTGTTATACACCCTTTACTATATAATATATATCCTTTTATTCGTAGTGTGACATTTGTTCATTCCTCCATCGACTTGGCTCGCCTGTTTGGAGCGCTGAGAACCTGCGAACCTGTCAGATGTACATAGGACTGCAGCATGGCGCATGGCGCATGGCGCATGGTGCAGAACATCTTTGAATCGGGACATCCAGACCTCTCAAATACTGGGAGGTTTGGATGGCTGCCACAGCGGCCCAAAATCGCCCAAACCCACTGCTACCGTATGCATCTGTGAACTCTGGCCACGTGCTGGTTTTCTCGGCTATTCACAAACTGTGGCCCTTGTGGCTCCTGGCTCAACAGTTGTAAGCCATCAGGGTGGCAGTGAATGTGAAAGTCCTGGTTTCATTCCATTCCAAAGCAGGTCATGTCTGGTTCTTGGGTCTGCCACAAAATTATGAGATGAACCTATGGAAGCCCAGGGACTTTTCCACTGGTGAGCATAATCTCCAAAAGTCCCGTTGGGGCAAAGATGCTCCAAACATGCTGCTTACCAAGCGATTGGTTCCAGTTCCAGCACCTATCTACAGATTCTGTGTTTCTCCACACGTATGTGTTACAGCGCACCACCAACTCTCACGTCACGGCACTTGTATTTCTGCTTGATTCTGCCCATGGATCAGACACCTCACGCTCCTTCAAGGACCTGAGTTTGATTTTGGTGTTAGTTCTGAATATTGGCCACAGCTTGAGATTGAGTCCTCAAAAATTGAGTGGGAGCACCTCCACTTCAAGCCTAACACTGCCCTGCAGGAGCTTTACGCTTGCTGGAAAAACTGCGAATGTGAACTTCACACTACCTGGAAAGTGAACGTGGCTAGTTGAGCTTATGAATGATACCTTGTTTCCTCCTGTTTCAGCAATTTTGATGTGACCATGGTATGACAAAATATGGCTGTGAGTCAAACCTCTGGTAGCTTGGTGATCCCTGGTGGGTGTGAACAAAATCGGCCAGTTGGAGACCTCTGCAGATCCTGGGGTCCGGATCCTATGCCACGGCGTGGACCTTGGCGCATGGCTGGCACGACCTTCTGAGACTTCTCAAGGTGGTAAACTCAATCAAAACAATGAACATCCAAAGGGATCCAAATGATTGATCGTCATTTACACATATATTTACACAAATTATTTACCACCTATTTCTGGAAAAGCTGGGGATTGTTTATGTAAACAATGGTTTCACCACATCAGGATATTCGTACCCTCTAAATTTCCCCAGGTCGCTTCCTTCGACGCAGATGGCAGAGAGCTGGCTGTGAAAAAGGCCGGTGGTTTTTTAGATTACTGGCCGTGGGTGCAGTTGGGGTGAAACAAATGGATGGTGATATATGGTGATAAATGCCATCAGTTGGGAGATGTTGGGGTATAACAGTAGTGAGTAGGCATGATGCTAGGTGAGTAGATCTTCATTTTTCACCCATCATATTTATCATCCACCATATCCATTTTTAGTCCACCCATTTTCACCATCAAAAAAATCATTCCATCAACTATTTTATCTTCATTTCATTTCATGTATCAATCATATTCCCATTCATCTTCATTTTTCATTGTTCCAATCTAATTTCCATATCATGTTCCATATTATGTTTCTACCATATTCATTTTCATCTTCACCTATCATGGTTCCATCAGAAAAATTCATTCCATCTTCATTTTTCATCCATAGGTTCATAGCAACGAACCTAGCATCATGCCTACTCATAGAAAAAATAGGTAAGAAAAAACCGACATCCGCCCCGCATCCTCAGGCAGGAAGACCCAGAAAACGAGGGGTGATGGGCAGAAGCGGCATGATGCTAGGTTCGTTGCTATGAAACTATGGATGAGATAAAGATGATGAATGAAAATATGATGGAACAAATGATGGTGAAGATGAAAATGAAGATGAATGGGAATATGATGGAAACATGAAATGGGAAAATGAAAAATGAATATGGATGGGAATATGAATGATACATGAAATGATGTTGTGATGAAATGGTTGATGAATGGATTTTTTTGATGGTGAAAATGGCTGGATGAAAAATGGATATGGTGGATGAAATAATGGGTGAAAAATGAAGAAACAAACCTAGCATCATGCCTACTCACTACTATAATATGGTATACCCTCTGGTAAACTAACATAATAGCTATTGAAAATGGCCATTTATAGTTGACTTGCCCATTAAACATGGTGATTTCCCATAGTTATGTTAGTTTACCAGAGGGTAACCCCAATAACTATCGCGACCTATGGTGTATCCCATCACCAGCTGCAGGTCATGGCTACCCATCGGCTCCCCAGCCACGACCCCAGCGCTTCAGGTGGAAGGCATCTTTGCCCATCCCGTGCTGGCGCTGCGGACCCTTCGGGAGGTGAAGTTGTTGGCTCATCTCCAGCATCCCAACATCCTCTGCTTGCACGAGCTGTACTTGGATGGACCCAGCTTCAAGGACGGGCTGCCCATGGCTGCCGAGAATTGAATATGTCTGGCTTTGTCACGGTTTGTCTGAAAGTATTGCCATTGATTCCCCATCAAAAGGGCAATTTGAAGATTGAGACCAAGGCTATGATGCCATGACCGTTGAACTGCGCGGCCGGGAAATTCCCGCCAGGATGCCTATTTGTGCTTGGAGAGGAGTCCTTCGCTTTGCTGTGGTCAAGAAATTCAGATGAATGCTAGTAGAAGTATAAGTTAAAGATAGTTAAGGCATGTTAAGGCAGGATATCATCCAGGATATATTTAGATTTGGTAGGCTTCAATAGTTTCAATTTTTACCATCAAAACCATGGGTTTCAATGGTTTCATCTGCTAGGATGGATGGAGACCTCCATTTGTTGATCCATGGCACCAAGAACTACCTCAGTGATCACCAGGTACAATGTGTGAGAGGCTGAGCATGGCTGAGCATGGCTGAGCATGGCTGAGCATGGCTGAGCTGTATACAAAGTTGGCTTGCACAAACTGTTGTTCTCCAAGGCTTGTCATAAATTCTGCGCAGTGTGAATCCTGCTCAACTATGGATATAAGATGATATGAGTAACCGACAAATCTTGTAAGACTAATTTAATTTTGCTTCGCCTTGGCCTGTCCGAGGTTGCACAAAACCTTCATAACGGATAGAGGACGACCCTATACCCATACCTCATTTGTGATACCTCCGGGAATACTGAAATCCTCACAACCGATAGGGGATGACCCTAATTTGAGAATGGCATTAAATTGAACTAATATGATTTGTATCCGCTACTCATATAAACACATCCACTAATTAGTGGGTCATATCCTTAACCCATGTTATTAACCATTTGCCGTGAATTGTCCATAAGTGAGTTGTAATCCATGGATTTTGTGACTTGCCACTTCCGAGGTGTTGTACCAGATGCTGAGAGGGCTCCTGTGTTTGCGATGTGCAAAGGTGATCCACAGGGACCGAAGCGCAGCAAAAGCCAAGGGTTTTTCATAAATTGGGGGAAACCTTTTGGTAAAAAATCCATGTAAATCCTCCAATTAATGAATTATTACCATTAGTGATGGGGGAAAATCATGTAATTGGGGGAAAATCCATGTAAATCACCCAATCGATAAACGATGATAAACGTATTTTCCCATGAATTTTACCATTAGTGATGGGGTGAATCCTCCATCACTGGACTCCAAACTTCGCAGCGTCACCGCGAGGATTTGAAGCCCGGCAATGTCCTGGTACGATCTGGCGGAGAGGATGGGATCGCTGATTTTCGCTGATGGTTGGCATAGCATTCCGCAAACCATTTGGCCAAATAAAAGTGACTGTCATACTGTGGTGTTGGTGCTGGTGCTGGTGTTGGTGCTGGTGCTGGTGTTGGTGCTGTTGCTGTTGCTGTTGCTGTTTGTGTTGTTGTTGTTGTTGTTGTTGTTGTTGTTGTTGCCGCCGTTGTTGTTATTGTTTCTGCTGTTGTTATAAAATCTCTTAGACTTTCCGAGCACTGGTGACTGGCGAAAGACACCATACCAAGCCCCTACATCTAGATTCTCTTGGTGACTATTTCGCTATGCACATATGGCTCCCCATATTGGTGGATGAGTCACAAAATATGAAGATTGGGTCAAAATTAGGTACCCCAATAATTGGATGGTGAATACTAAACTAGACATTTCCATCTGTGGTCCCATTAATGGTCTTCCATTTTGACCCACATCCATATGAAGATTGGACACGTGGGATCCCCAAGTCATCCCCGAAGGTGAAGATTGGAGACCTGGGCTTAGCTCGTGGCATTGACTCCGATGAGGCCGCGGTTGTTGGGACGTTGCTTGGTACTGGGCTTGGTGATAGACGTGATAGGGATGGTTAAATAATGGATGAACATGGATTGACCATGGAACATTGGTGCTTAAATATGCTTAGTTATGGTAACATAATGTTACCATTGGGTTGTTAAATGGGTCGTCCAAATTATTAAATTGTAGTTATACCGATTTATACCGATACCTATACCCCAACAATTGATGTATACCTAAATTATTGGTAAAATACTAAAGGGTCAATTTTGGGGGTCCAGCCATAGCCTTAGCCTTAAATGGGTTGTGATGAAGTCAATGTAATCTGAAGAGAATTGGCCAAGATTCAAGCATGATAGTACCTGATGTACCTGAACTGGTGATTGAGGTGATTGAGGTGATGGAATTAGATGGAATGTGAAAAGATCCAGCCAGATCCCATGACTTGAAAGGAGTTGGTCCTCATCGTATGGCTGAAAGAAAATGACCCATATGGGGATAGATCAAAACCTTACATCATACTATGTCATACTGTAGATTATCACATCATATTTGGAGGGTTCATTCGCATCCATAAATCCCAGCTATTTTGGAGTTCTCCAAGGTACCAGGGGTTCCAGGGTCTGGTTCCATAGCGGCCATAGCGGCCATAGCGCCTCAGGATGGACATGATGAGCTGATGCTGACGGAATATGTGGTGACCCGATACTACCGGGCGCCAGAGGTGGTTCTCACAGCTTCCAAGTACACCTATGCACGAAGCTCAGTGGATTTCTTCAGTCTCCTAAGAACCGTTGGTTGGTCGCTTGGAAAAGGGATAATATATATATATATATATTATGATTATACAGTAGAATGGATAGTACACCACATATTGATTATCTTGATTTGATGGGATTGTTTCAGGATTTTTGCATGATCCACTATGGGCATCCCAATAAACAAAGCAGTGTTGAAGGAGACACTGCTCAGTGTCTCTTTCTGTGCCAAGTGCCTCAGGCAGTGGACATGTGGTCCACTGGCTGCATCCTTGGGGAGATGCTCACGCGCAGGTGGGGCCGGTGGTTGAGATCGGGTTGCGTAGCGAAATTCACAGTTAATGAAGTGAATTAGAGCAGTTATTCAAATGGGAATGTTTATCACATTTATGGATTGTCGCCCATGCATGATATGGATCAGATATACACAATGATAATCATCTTATTCACTATATCACTTTACATTATATTATATTATACTAGATTCGATTAGATTAGATTATATGATTATTCGATTGGATAACAGTATATTTACTATATTATATCATATTAATTTATGATATAATATTATATTGCATTGTATTGTGTTGAATTGTATTGCATCATATTATACAGAAGATCAACTGTGCATCACCCGCAGCTGTGACTCTTTTTTTCAGACTCTGGCCAGGCCCATCTTTGAGGGCAAAGATTCCCTGGACCAAGTGAAGAAAATCATCGGGGTGCTCGGCTGCCAAGCTCACGAGGACGTGAAGCAGTTGTGCAGATGTGGGGTGAAGGAACAGGGGGAACAACACAAAATAAGATTCGAGAAAGAACATGTATAACAGTGGATAAAACACAAATGATCATATGTAATATCAATGTCAATATCATATAATATAGTATTCCAAGTGCTCAGATGGTGGAGTTGCAGTAGCTGGCTTCACTCAAAGAAGCACTTTACAAGACCCTACAGCTCTCAACCCAAGGGATATGGCTATGCGATATCTCACTACAGCTGAAAAGGATCTTTTTGAATCACAAACTCGGTCGATGCGCACCTGATGCGTGAACATCAGACTGAAGTGCTGAAACACTTTCATCCCCCGGGCTCCTCCTCAGTTTCCTCTTGGGGTTTCTTTCTGGTGAGACCACCCGTCTTTCTTGCCCTTTTATAGACAGTTCCTCTGTTTGAAGTTTATCATAAACATTTCGGGAATCGGAAGCCAAACGGCCAGGAATCCTATTCACAGTACCATCAACATCAAAAACATTTGGATTGGGATCAAAGAAACTCTCCAAACTGATATCGAGCATGGAACAAATAGTCTTCCCCGGAAATGACAGATCTAGCTTCAGCAGCCCCTGGGCTACGTGACACACGGTCAATTTTACTAGAGTGCCAACCAATCGGAGAAACCTTTTCAACATGTCCCTCAAACAACCTTTCGGGGGCCACACCGATGAAAATCCCTTGGGTACTACTACCGTCTCTCCTGTTCTGTCCCGCAGCATCTGCCCAATAGTACATACCCAGTTTTTCTTGGGGATCAAAAGCATGAATGATCAACTTATGGTCTTTTCTTTGTTTTGACTCAAACAGCAACTTGTTTGCCCTCACAATGGTTTCTGCGGTACTCTCGGTCACCTCCGAGAGCATCAGTCCCACTGATGCAGACAAGTGTGGTGCGCACTGCTGGCCATACCAGCTCAGCGCTCCCAAGAGTCCCCTTAGTGGAGTCTTTTCACGTTCGGTGATTTCTTCCTTAGTCTGTTTCCGTCGTCCGGCACTGGGACATATTTCACTTACCTTATCCGGGTATTGTTGTTGGGATAAATGGTATGAACCGTCATCCTGTTTCTCGATCCGAACCCCACATTGAGTGAATTTCCCTTCTACCAATTCACCCCATGTGAATCGGGTTTGAATCCGCTTTTCCAGGGCCAACCATTCGGGGTATTTGGGGTTCCCACAAAACAAAAAGTCATCGACATGTCCCGCAATGATTCCCCTTAAGACCCCCTTTTGTTTCCACAACCAACAGCAGGGGTCTGACCAAGACTTCACCAAACCTTCTTCCTTTAAGGTATTCAGACACAGTAAGATACCATTCCGGCGGGGCGTCCACTAACCCATAGCATCCCCTCTTGACTTTCACCACTTCTTCGGGTCCCAGTCCCATGGCTTCCATGAATTCGGGGCAAGGAACACAGTACAGCTCATTCGGGTATTCCCTCCCTTGGCTTCCATGAATTCGGGGCAAGGAACACAGTACAGCTCATTCGGGTATTCCCTCCCTTGAAGGAAAGCCCCCGAGACATCTCCCTTTTTCACCCCCCACCGTTTCCATGCTGCTACCTGAAGAAGCAGCTGTCTTGTTTGGCGGGTCATTACTGGAGTCGTGTTAGCCCTGTCCCGATACCCATTAAGGATAGCCCTAGCCTTAGCCTTATAGCATCCTTCATCCGTTTGTTTCCAGGTAAGGATCCATCTCATCCCAGCAGCTTGATCCTTGGTTTGTCGAAGTTCTGGTGGCACTGCCTCAAAGGTTAGTGACATCTTTATCTTTGGCCTCTCGAAACTGTTCCAACTCTTTGGGGGTCAACCATTTCTCACTGACCTCAACAGCCCTTCTTTTCAGTTCTTCTTCAACCCTTTCGTGAGCCATCCCGGCATCTTCACCACTTTCCCGTCTACATTTGGTTTCCCGGGTATTTTCACAAAAGGGTCCATCCATCCTGGTGTTTCCTGGGTTTGGATTGACTGGACGTTTCCCACGGTGTCTCAACATGGGCGCGATTCCCATTGTCACCTCATTTTTCTCTTTGCCAAGTTGCCAAATCCGGGACTTCACCGCTAATGTCATCCAGTTCATTACCACCCAAGGCACTGGCAACCCTTGAAAAATCCCAAGTTCCTTGGTGGCTTTCGGGCCCCCCAAAAAACTCCAACAACTCTTCCCTTCCCGAAGCCGGTCTCAACTGTTCGGGGCAACACTTAATCAACCGTCGATCTCCCTCTAACCAACCAAACAGAGCTACTGGGGGCCAAGTTCCCTTCGAAATCCTTTCTTGTCTCCGTGGCTAAAACCCTTGCAGGTCCCAAAAACATACAATTCTTTCCGGGATTCTTTCCACTCACTTGTTTTCTCCAAAAATAGACCCATGCAATCCCCCGGTTAACCCTTTGGCTGGCTTGCCACTCTGACAAGGCCTGTTCGGTCCTTTTTCTCAGTTGAATACCCTCGATACACTCTTTCCCTGGGTTAGGAACCATCAAGTCAATCCCATTGGTGGTTTCGGGGTGAATGAACCTTCCCATTTCGTCAGGGGCCCTTCCCAAAACGTGTTGGCACGGAGAAAACCCTCGAACCTTTCCCTTTCATTGAAAGTCTTCACAGCAACTGACAACAGATCTTGGGGATCTCTTTCGGGGTCTTGTTCCGCTAATTTGGTCATGACTTCTTTGGTCCCCTGAACAGCTTGTTCACATGATCCCAATTGCCAATGTGCTTCCCCGGGAATAAGATCTAAGTAGATGTCATAATCATCACACATCTTTTCGATTTCTCTACTTCGAAAAGCTCCCGCTGGGTCTAACCGCAACACATTGGGAACACCGAAAAACTGGAACCATCCATCCCTTAAATAGTCCATGATTTGTTCGGCATTCATGGTTTGGTGTTTCCCCTGTTTCATCATCTTTGCAACCCTGTATCTTGACCCCTCGTCAATCACCAAGCAAAACTCATAGTGTTCTTGGGTTAAAGGATGAATCCATTCACCCCCGTCAGCACAAATAGTTGCCAGCTTTGGTGGGAGTTGGGCTAAGGAAGACACATGTTTGGAACCAATCTTTCGACGCTCCTCACACAGGGAACACTTGAACTCCTTGGCCAGTTTCAGTATGAGCTCACTCGCCCCACGTTTCTGAAAGGCAGTCACCAAGTTTCGTGTGTTTGTGTGACCTGTCGCTGCATGTAACAAATATAGTTTTCGTTTGATCCCCTTCAACTGCTGTACTCCACATGCATGCTCACACTGGTCACGGTCCAAGTCAGTTTGGTCTGTTTCAGGTTTATGCTGCCGGGGTTGCTGTGCCTCTTCACATAAGGGTGCTTGTCCATGCCAGATACCATTAGAGGTTTCCTTACGGGCGCTCGCGGCGTGGTAACATGCTCCACATTGTAACGTACACGCATGTTCACACAGGGTATGGCACAGACAGGCGGTTCCTTCCCCAAATTTGCTGAGCAGCGTTGTCCGCCCGTTGATCTTCTGTTGCAGACCAGTCTTGTTGAGCTCCTGCAGGAGCGCTTTCACAACTCTATTTGCAAATTCTGGAGTGTAGTAAGCTGTGCCTCTAGCTACCCCACCCTCACATTTTGCATGTTTGTGCCCAGAGGGGCACCTACATCTTTGGTTCAACATGTCGGCCATGCGTTGGTGTGTGGTCATGGTTTTCCAGCCTTTGTGAAGAAACATGCTACTCTTGGGGTCTCTCAGATTCACCTGGCAGCCATGAGTGACAGCAAAGTATGGGCTTTACTTTCGAACCAACTTTTGGATCAAAGGCAACCTCCATGCTTGGCATCGTTCCGCAAGTTCCCATGTGAGCTGCGCTATAAACTCTTTATGTATTGGTGAGTAAGGGGACGGTCATAAGGTGGCTTCGCGTAAGCCAAAACTGCAGTGGCGTAAGTGCTGCGCAAGGTTTTTGGCTTTGAATGTTGTGCGTAAGCCTGCGTAAGGCATGCTTGAAAAGCACCTTTTGGCTAAAGAATGAAAGAAACATGAGGGTCAATATGCTTGGTCACGTTGATGACAGTCAAATGGAAGGGAAACCGAGCTCCAGATATTGCAGACTAGGCAAAACCAGTGTGGCCACGGTTCGGTTCGGTTTTACAGGAAGTCGGTTCGGTTCCTAAACGGTTCGGTTCCTATAGAAACCGGTTTTTCCGGTTCCACGGTTCCAATTTGTTCGGGTTGAGAAATGTTCATTGCTGCCACGAAACCAATTTTGAAAAAAGAATGTGTTTTTTCGCGTAAGGAACGCGTAAGGTATGCGTAAGGAACGCGTAAGGCCCACCTGCTTTATCTGAACAGTTGCCCCATGGCCCCGAAACGTCGCCCCATGGCCCGAATGGCCCCGTAAGCCCCGAAAAGCAGGCTCGAAAGCGTCGACCGCAACAGGCAACATTGAAAGCTGACGGTTCAGGCTCGTCCTCAACATCCTCTTCTTCAACATCTTCATCTTCGGATTCGACAAATGATGAATGACGCACTGAAATACTCTGTTGAAAAAAAGGCCGCGTAAGGAACGTGTCACGAAAAAAGATGACTTTATGGTGACTTACTTTCGCGTAAGCCTTGCGTAAGCCCATAGAAAGCCCAGATCCCCGCGTAAGAGAAACCCCCAATAGCGTAAGGATGCGCAAGCATGTGCGTAAGCATGTTCTTACGACCTAAGAATCTATCAAGGTTTCCAGCATGGCTCATGTGACATGTATGCCGAGCTGAACACAGTACTGCCATACACAACTAGCACCAACGTACTGACGCAGGGCACTTTTCCGTTTGTTAGCCAGTTCAGCGATTTGCTCTGGTGTTCGCTGGTTCACGGCTTGCATAGGCGAGTAAGGGCCACACTCTGGAGATATCCACACATATCCCGGGTCCAGTTGGTCAATGAGTTTGAGACAGTGTTTGATCCCTTCGTTTGTTTCTAGGTCACATCCGTTCCAGTGTGAACACCTGACTGCAGCAGATTCTCTTCCCAGGGCCCGATGAACTTCGTTAGTCAAATGACTATTGTGGGAACAAGCAACCTCCATAAGAACCGTTCTCTTCTGGATAAGTTCTTGGAACGCTTTTGGCCCCAGGTCTTGAGATGACTGGTCAAAGAAACGAGCCATTGAGTCACTTATAGTCTTGGTGGTTTCTGAGAATTCTTGTGACTTGGCTATCTGCAGCCAAAATGGCTGTCATTCCTGGGCTCTCAGCTGTCATCAGAAGATCTTCTACTTGGAGATCAGGCTGAAGGAGCTCTCGGTGTTGCCATCGGCCTTCTTCCTGGGTCCCTCCTGGCGCAACTCTTCCATCCCTTCCTTCAGCTCTTCCATCTTGTTCATCATATCCATCATCATGCTGTGGGCCTTTATGAAGGTCTGGGTGGAACGCTGTGAGCTCTCGCTTGGAGTAGCTTCCGGGGCACCCATCTCCTGTTTCACCTTCTCCATCTTGATCTTGGCATTATGGCTCATGTAGCTGGGCTAGGTCTTGGATTCTTTGGGTGCCATCTCGAGCCACTTCACAAAGCGGAGTGCTGCCCTTCGTGGGCCGTTGTCTTCGCCCAATTGCAGTAGTCGGGGAACTCCGTCACCTCGGCATAGGTTCGGCTGGCATGATTGGCGAACCCCATGGGATCCTGACCGTCCGGCTGGGTAATGACATAGATCTTCTCCATGCATGGCATGTTTCTGCAGGACCATCATAGTCTCCTGCCCGGTGATGGTCAGCCCCAAGTCCGAAGTACACTCCTGCATGGCCGCCTTCTTCTTCATGGCATGGTTGAGTCGAGTCACCCAAGTCATCAGCTCTGTGCCTTGGTATCAGGTGCGTCGTAGTTGATCCAAGCCCCAATTCCATCAATCTCACCTTCAACTCGGCATTCTTCCACTGCTCAGCTCTCGGAGAGCACTCTGCAGCTGTGTCGTCCTGCCAGTAGCTGGACTGGTTGAGACCTTGGTCATGGTCCTTCAAGTCTTCCTCTGGCCATTGTGTGCGAAGCTCCTGCGCAATTCGCACATTTCCAAAGCTTCCCTGGACAGCAGTCTGAACCAAGTTGCGTTCAGAGCTGGTGAGGTTGGCATCCATCAAGAGATACCATCCTTGGAGGAAACCTGGCAGGAGCTCTGGTGTCTCATGGGTCCAGTTCTCATCTTCGTAACCAGACCATCGGTCGGGCTGAGTCGAGGTGCGGTGGCTATAAGCCTCCCATTCCTCAGCTGCGTCTTGGAAATCTTCAGACTCATGCTGCGCCGCTGGTGGGGCAAGACCCTGGCCAAGGCCTGTTTTGCCCTCTGGTACACCTTGGTCTTCCTGACAATGTACTGGTTCATTGTCTCAAACTTTCGTCGGCGGCTCTGCTTGAAGTGCTTGTTCAAGTACTCGGACAGTTCTGGTATTTGTGGTCCCCCCAAGCTTCGTCTCAGATGCTTCATGAGATGGGCCACTCCACCGTTGAAGCTCAGCCAGTCTGGCCGTTTGCCTGTGACCAGCTTCCTGGCCGTCCCACTCATCTCTTGTATCAGTTTGGGGCCACATAGGTATCTTTTCCCATACGCTATTGACTGTTCCCACTGCAGTGCCTGTTCTTCATATTCTTGATATGAAGCTGCATCCCCTGACCACTGCGGCACTCCATCTTTGCTTGTACTGATCTCCACCATACTCATTTCTTTCCCATCCACACCTCAGGTTCCACTTCACTTCTCTCAAGCCTTTCCAAGGCTCCGCCTACCATCCAAGTGCTCAGATGGTGGAGTTGCAGTAGCTGGCTTCACTCAAAGAAACAGTTCACAAAACCCTACAGCTCTCAACCCAACGGATATGGCTATGCGATATCTCACCCTGGCTGGTACAGCTGAAAAGGATCTTTTTGAACCACAAACTCGGTCGATGCGCACCTGATGCGTGAACATCAGACTGAAGTGCTGAAACACTTTCAGCATATACATTAAACATTATATATATTACATATGTGATATATGATAGCTTGTATGGTTTGCATCATGAAAAATCGATCTAAATCAGCAACTGGAACTCGGATGCTGTGGCGCTCCAGGACTTGGCCTGGATTCCGGCCTCAAGTTCGGCGCAGAAGTTTGTGCAGATGTGTGGGGGAGACTTGGTCACTTCTTTTAGTGGACAAATATGAATAATTTTTAAACATAACGAAACAGGATACAACACACATATATTAATATTATATATTATATGTAAGGACATGTATGTACAAATCTGATTAAATATATATATATATCCATATACAGAAATAACTGTAATTAGATATAGATTGTTTTGGCGACCACTTTTCACGATAGCCACCATGGCTCCAAACCCTGGCCCAGGCAACAAGTCTGTGCCTCCGACAGATCAGGCCAGGAACCCATCTGCTCCTGTCACCTCTGTGGTGAATTCATCATATATATATATAATAAATATATATAATAAATATATATAATATGTACATAAAAGAAAAAAATATATACATATGTGTAGATAAAAAGTACATTAAATATTTTATTATTCTATACATTTCTATACCATGTAGATCCGTATATATACATATATATATACATATATATATACATAGATATATATGTATTAATGTGTATTATAGTATATCTTGGAGATACGAAGGAATCAAGGACCACGGAATATGCCTTTTGCATTTTTTTTTTGTTTTCTGACGTGTCAAGATTGATTCACTTCACAAGCGGCCTATGCCCAGGGCCTCCTGAATCTGACGAAGCGGCGATCTGGCCCTCCAACCAATCCCTTGGCAGTGGACATGCTGGTAGGGCTCCCAGACGGCCAACATGGTACAATGAATCATGGCATGGGTTGATCGGATTGACTCACAGAGTGACGCGGACACGAGTCAAATGTTAAGTTGTTTAAGGCCCAGAGATACGGTAATGTTGTGCCACCTGCAATACCATATATTATATAATACATTTATAATACTATATAATCACATATATATATATATATACACACACACACGCACACGCCATTTTGCAGCACCCAATTTTGACCCACGCACGACACCTGTGATTTGCGGCACGTCAGCAAGAGGTGCAGATGTTGCGCTTCGATCCATCAAGGTGTGGTGGAATTTCCAACCCCCTTGGTATATCTTGGTATTAGGGAAACATGCATTTGCATGTACCGAGCGCGAGACGTGCAGTATCCGCGAAGTGGCAAAGTGGTATTAGGGAAAAGTTTGGTGTTTGGAATCCACCAGCAAAATGGACTCCAGCTTGGAAGTGCCATTGCCCAATCACAGGTAGTTGGACACAGTGGGATTCTGATTCCAGGATGCTTGGAAGGTGGAATCCGATTGGAATATGTTGGCAATAAGATCGATTGGATCGGTTTACCCACCACTGACACTTGATGACAGGCGGGTTGGCGTGGAGGATGCACTGGAGCATCGTTGGTCTTCCAAGTGATTGAGCAGTTTCAGTTCTTGCAGCCCGACTTGCCTGTGACATTTTGTAGGCTTAGACTATAGTCTTTAGGTGCTTTTAGGGTAAATCCAACGATTCCCAATTTTGAAGGATTGGACACTTGCAAAATCTTATAAATGAATTGGTACTACACCACTTGCTGTTTGTACCCCTGAAAGTAGGGACTCCCTACCTCTGGGGAATGGATGAAACTGAGGCTTCTTGAAACAATTTGTGCCCGCGGAGGATGCCGAGGTCGTACCTAGGGTCCTGGGCAATGGGAAGCCAACGTGTCAAAGGGATGCAGGAATCTACTTGTACAACTTGTAATCTATAGACTCAGGATTCTCTAAGCCCACAGAACAAATCAAGCGTTGTGGCTGTGGCAGTTTTTCTTCCAAACTATGACCATAATTGACCATAGATACTATATACATCCATATACTTATATATCTATATATATACAGTATATGATATTATGTATACCATGTATATTGTGTCTCCATTCCGATTCCTGAAATTCCTGATTTGGCAAATGAGCCCTGGCCAAATGTTCCTTGGAAGGTGGCATCAGCCAGGAATACTCCTTCAATGGTGCGGACCTAAGACCTCCGTGGAACTTGGACTGAGCCACTGAGGCCACTGGGGCCACTGGGGCCGGGGAAATTCCAACCCTACCCACTACTCACATCTACTCACTACTCTCTCTATCCCAGTAATTAAATGTAATTCATTAATTTACTGGGGTTGAGGTTGTTATTTCTAGGCGCTGATTTTGGAAGAAGATGGATCCACAACAATTTGCAGCTTGGTTGCCACACCCGAAAGCCAGCAGCCAAGGATTGGACTTTCGATGCATCTCTTTGCTTTGACCGGACTTCGGGTCGACCAAAGCCGTTTCAGGCTCGGATTGCACCGGGGTCGTTTAATTTTAACATATTTTAACTGGATAGAAATATATCGAGGACTTGAACTTGATGAGTCAACTCGGATCCTGAAGGCTTTTGGGACTTGACTTGACTTGGAGGGGTTGAAGGTGATGACATACAGACTTGCAGATGACAATTCTCTTTGGCAGTCTCAATCGCCCCCTACAATCCCCGTCTAGGTGGACGAATTTCGTCGAACCTTTGTTGAAGCTGGAATCTGAGTACAGCTCATTTGAGTGACACAAGTAGATGGGAGAACGATTCTGGGGAAATGATTTGAACCCGCCTGAACCCTTGTTGGTGATGGCAGTTGATGGTTATAGTGGGTTGGACTTCCAGGCTCAATGAGGAATAGAATAGATTTACCTATGTTCTTCTTCACTATCACATTTTGCATATTATGGTTTAAAATGATGATATAAACAATATAATACAATCATACATATATATATAATTATGTATATATATATATCTATATCATGAAGGGCATACCGGGCATAAGATATAGTAATCAACCAACCCTCCATGAAACAGTGATTTTCTCAGGCCCGAGAGGAATTGAGACGTCCAGGCAGCTGCATCCTGGGTTTCCCTGGGATGGATCCAAAAACATCAAAAACCATGGATGGTGATTGATAATTTTGACTGCCCATGTTTGGTTAAAACAACATCAAATTAGGGTGCCATGTAAGACATGGAACCACGCAATCTTTTATCATTGGACTGCGTCATGTTGAGCTACGCAGAGGTGCTCAAATCATGAGTTCCAGACATCTGAACTTTGACGCTTCTTGGAGGGACTGAGGCGCTCCGTATCGCAGTAAATTCCCTTGCAGTAGAATGATGTAGGTAAATCTTCCATATAATGCACTGGTGCAGTTGGGATGCATAACTCTTCATTTGTACCGTCTGACCTTGGTTTAGGGTGTGTTGGATGTGTTGGCACAGTGTATCGCAGCGTGCAAAACCCCAGGCAAGGCTTGAACTTCCTGACGGGGCACCGTCCGAAGTGTACAAAGAACCCGGTTTTTCCAGTCATATCTCTGGTGAAGCAACCTGAAACCCCAACTGAACTCCGCATTTGTTGGTTCGGCAGTTTGGAGGGGCACCAAAAATCACCAAAAGGTGGATTAGGGACTGCTAATGTGTTTGCAGCAAGGGCGAGGTCAATTGTGCGTTTTTCCGTGGTTTTCCAACACCCAGATGTTTGACCGATTAGGGACCCTACCATCAGTCATAAAAAATCATCCAAGTGTGATAGCGGATTCCAAGTTTGGTTGGAAGCTTCCTTGGTTTACTGTTAACTTCAAAACCAAAGTCAGTTTTTGTGGCAATACTGAAGCCCCATCAAGGTTGGAGGCCTCAACGACACAACTTGACCTTGCAACATCCCCAAGGGAATTGTCACCGCTGCAGATTCCACGGCAGTGTTGTTCTGTGCCATGTGTAGATCACTGGAAAAAGTAGCCTCCATCAGGGTGAGTTGGGCGCTTTCACTTTTTTTTTGCGAAATATCAACAAAATCCAGAGACACTTTGTGCTGCAGAAAAGTCATAGCTAGTGGTTCGTGGCAAATGTACTATATAATAATTATTTAATATACAAAAACTCAAAACGTCTGAATTGCTGCTAACTATTCGGATCCACCTGAGTGTGTGGAAGATGTCGATTCCCCCTGAATGGATCGCAAGCTGAAACAGAAAAGAAAGGTTCTTGGTGTCGATGGTGACGTAGTTAAACACTTCGTATGTTTATGCTGCTTCAACTCGGCAAGCGTTTCACTCAAAAGTGGGATATGAGATTATATGAGATTACAGGCAGATCCGACAGCAAGCTCCAAACAAGTGTGGGCCAGTACTCCTCCAGCACGAATCGACAGGTGCTAGCAGAGGAGGCAAAGGAAACAAATCCTACTTGATAACATCAACCCTCATCATCAACCCAGGCTACTGACTTGTCACACTGACAATTTTCTTCGGCAGAACTGCACGCTCAACACCTCTGTTGGATGGCTGAATTCTGAAGCCAGAGCCTTTAGACGCTTGGCTCAACAGTCAGAGGAATTTGGTTCAGGCAGAAAGTCAGGGCAGAGATTTTCTTCTGAACTGGGTACCACACAAAGCTTTTGAATCCTACGTCAAGGACAGTGAAATCAAGGATTCAGCTCGGAAGTGTTTGGTGGCCAAGCGGACCCGAGGATTCCCGATGCGACCTGGTGCTGTTGTGGAGGCTGTGAAATCTACTTACCTTTCAATTCATGGCATTGACATATATGGCCCCGTAAGGCATGCAAAGTCACTCCATTGCATGGCAAGACAGAAGGCTCATCCCACCTTCTTTGCTCCCCACAGCATGTTGATATGTAAATATATATAATATATGTAAAGACTATAAAGAGTTGATGAACATATATCATGAGTAGTAAGATGTAGCCATTTTATGCCATTTTGCCTCATATTTCCAACCATGAAGTGCCGAAGTGCCCTCTTGAAGTTCCACTTTTCAAGCAACGCCAACAACAGGTCTTGCCAGGACGACAGTTCCCAGCTTTCTCAGAGGGCGACACTGGTGTCGTAAAGCGTGTGGATTCAGAGGTGCCAGCTGTGGAAGACACGTGACATGTCCGACGTGAAAAAACGTGTAACATCTGTGACGCATCTGTAACGCATTTTGGTCAAGGCAGGGACCTGCGATGTGCTGTTCGATCACAACATCGTTCTTGGCTCGGAGCATTTCACTATGGCTCATGCTGCACTTTCTACATCTTTCTACATCTTTCTACATGTTCTATAAGTACTGTTCTGCATTGTTGTATATTTCCGTATATTTCCCACGACCATTTTGGTGCTTTGAACCACCGGCTTCTTTGCAGTCCACCGCCTCAGCCTTTGCATTTCTTCCATATTTTTCTGGGCTTTTCCTAGTGGCCGAGGCTGCTGGGCCTTTGCCGGTTGCGACACGGCACGTGACGTTGGCACGTCAGGACTGGCACTGGCACCAGTTTATTTTTGAAGTGAATCATTACACATTAGACGTGATACACTATAACAATATATATAAATAAAAGCAGTAGACGTTGTAAACTGTTATTTGAGAATATGTGTCTAGATTTCTAGATGATTCTAGGAATTTCTTGATGTTTCGATGTTTAGTGGATTGTCATGGACTTGCATGATAATATATTTATCAATGTTAAATTGTCATGGTTGATGTGAAGTATATACAGCATAGTCTACATTTGTTTACAAGATATCATTGCATATCCCAATAAAACCTCAATTTTTTAGACTTCGGGATGGACCATTTCTGATCCAGGACGGCATGGCAGCCGCAGCCATGGACACCCAGCCCTGCATGTTGACGCCCTTGGAACCGACCACGCAGCTTGGAGTCCAGCACTGAGGAAAGAAAGGGATCCGATCCGAAGCAGGTCTGGTTTGATCCAAGCAGTGGTGGCGATGGTGATGGTGATGACGACCATGACGATGATTCGGAAATTCCTGAATGTCCAGCTACTTCCAGCTGTAAATGGCCTTGAAATCTCTTGAATTTTCTTGAAATCTTGAAATCTCTTAAGTATCTTAAGTCTTGAGATATCTTGAGCATTCTTGAGCTATTTTCAGATCTTGTCAAACCTGTGTATATTGCTCGGGCACCGCTGAGGCCACCCAGACTGACGTTCTCGAGGCCCAACATCTCCAATGGTCGCCACCACTGCTGTTTTTCGTTTCTTTCTTTTGGCTCAGAAATCTTGCCTCACCCCAAACATGTATGGTCTTAGAACGTTTCAAATACATTACACACAATCATGTAACCCGATGTACATATTTTTTTTAAACAAACATACATTTTATCAGATGTCACAACTAACACAAACTGCAGCCATGTGACATGAACCTTGCCAGGCCCGGCTGGCAGCGCAGCAACATGCCTTGAACAGTGTCGAGGTTGGGGATGGTATGTATTTGATAATGGATAGATCAATATGGCAATATATGATATGGATATGGATATATGATGACCTAATATGGGTTTTTCATAATGGATCGAGGTGGATTTATCATAACCTGACAGTATTTGATAGGTTAGACTATGTTAAACTCATGAAACGTATTTGATGGTTTGATAGTACTCGCCATCGTCCATGAGTACATGACATCCATGAGCGATCGAAAAATTGGATGGATGTTTTTCATGCCTGTCGCAGGCCCGCCTTGCTGCTTTCGAGGTGGGGGGGATGGCGTGAAGTTGGGGGACGCATCCACAGCATAGCGATTTGACTTTTGTGTCCAATCACAGTTATCCAGGCGCATCTAGCCCCATAAATACCATAAATCTGGATCTAAGGATGCTCAACTCTACTATATCTCAGCTAATTATATCTCTACTATTATTGCATATTTATTGCGTATTATTGCCATCTATTCACCTATCGATGGGAAGACCCGGCAGAATATCGCACCATGGCAACACCTATCGGAACCCCCCAGTCGCCCAGTGAGGCCTCCGTTGCAGATGAGAGCCAGAACTCCTCTGGTCGACTGGTAGCTGCGCGGGTGGCTGCGTTGGAAGCATCGCATCAGGCAGAGGTGAACGAACTGAAGCGAGCCCCTTGGTGTCAACTGGTGAGAACCCTTAAGGAGTACTTGGATGTGCATCCAAGGAATCGTGAGTGGCGTATAACCCCTTAATTACTCAAACCAGGAGTTATCCCACATATATGAATATAATTGAATATATATATATATAATATACATATATTATATTATATAACTAGAACTGCACTCCCAAGAAGGCAATAGATTTAAATCACAATGGAATAAATATGGATGGACATGGTTTCTTCAAACTGGCAAGGGATTGTCGATAATTCTGCTCTGCCCAGTCCAAATTGAATGATGTTGTAGCAGCAGAAGGTACGCTGGAACGAAGATATAGAGTCCACAAAGCTGGTGGATTGTGATTCACAGGACACTATTTGCATCTATTTGCACTTTTTGATTGCATTGAGTATGTCATTTGCATGCAACCTAAGTTAAGACTTGAGCTAGTACAGTATCAGATTCTAAGATGGTATAAGATGGTAAGATGGCAGATCTCTCTGGCATGGAGTACATGATGACTGACACTCACTTGTTCTTTGGATGCCTGGCCGCAGCCCGCTTGCAACTTGCATCAGCTTTGATCTCATCGCTCCCCTCGTGATTCAGTCACCATGGCCCTTCCTATGAAGAAGTCCGTGATGAAGAGCATGAAGGCAATGAAAAAGACCACCACGATGAAGAGCATGAAGGCAATGAAGAAGAAGGCAGTGAGCAAGATTGCTAAGGGAAAGTTGGCAAAGGTCGTGGTCTTCAAGGGCAACAAAGAGAAGACTGCATCTGGGCACAAGAAATCCGATCTCATGATCAACAAGCGAAACAAGATTGTGACCAAGAAGCAGAACGCTGCCGGCAAGAAGGCCTTCAAGCACATCTCTGGCTGGAACACCGCAGTGATCAAGGCTAGGAAGGAGTTGGGCATCAAAGGCTTCTGCGCGGTGAACGGAAAGACAGCGCAGGGCAAGGCTCTCTATGCCAAGGCCAAGGCGATCTATGCCGCGTGAATAGGTGAAAGATAGGCAGTAGGAGCTTGCGTGGTAGTTCACGGAGCACCAGATATGCATTTATCTTCACTGCTGGCAGGTTGAGCTCAGCATGTATAGCCATTTCAGCTGAGCAGCAGCAAATTGTCAGACTTTGCATCCGCAAAACATCGGGATTAAGCATGGGAAGCTGACATGAACTCGGATGTTTTCCCTTTTCAACATGTTCGGCTGTGGATTTTCAACACGCAAACTGGATGGATTGCAGATATACACCTTGCCTTTCTTGGGTGGATTTGGGTGGGATGAGATGAGGTTCCTATATATCATAAGTCCAAGACAGTCAAAGCGGGGATCAATAAACTACCAACAAACCACCAACAAAGCACCAAGTACGATGCTTTCCGAGTTTAGCGATTTTAGTGCAATTGCATGCAATTGCAATGGTGGATTGTGATGGATTGTGAATTCAGATGCGTTTCGTTCACAGGACACTATTTGCATCTATTTGTACTTTTTGATTGCATCGTGTACTTCATTTGCATGCAATCAAAGTTAAGACTTGAGATACTATAAGATGGTACAAGACGGTAAGATGCCAGATCTCTCTTGCATGGAGTACATGATGACTGACACTCACTTGTTCTTTGGATGCCTGGCCCCAGCCCGCTTGCAACTTGCATCAGCTTTGATCTCATCGCTCCCCTCGTGATTCAGTCACCATGGCCCTTCCTATGAAGAAGTCCGTGATGAAGAGCATGAAGGCAATGAAAAAGACCACCACGATGAAGAGCATGAAGGCAATGAAGAAGAAGGCAGTGAGCAAGATTGCTAAGGGAAAGTTGGCAAAGGTCGTGGTCTTCAAGGGCAACAAAGAGAAGACTGCATCTGGGCACAAGAAATCCGATCTCATGATCAACAAGCGAAACAAGATTGTGACCAAGAAGCAGAACGCTGCCGGCAAGAAGGCCTTCAAGCACATCTCTGGCTGGAACACCGCAGTGATCAAGGCTAGGAAGGAGTTGGGCATCAAAGGCTTCTGCGCGGTGAACGGAAAGACAGCGCAGGGCAAGGCTCTCTATGCCAAGGCCAAGGCGATCTATGCCGCGTGAATAGGTGAAAGATAGGCAGTAGGAGCTTGCGTGGTAGTTCACGGAGCACCAGATATGCATTTATCTTCACTGCTGGCAGGTTGAGCTCAGCATGTATAGCCATTTCAGCTGAGCAGCAGCAAATTGTCAGACTTTGCATCCGCACAACATCGGGATCAAGCATGGGAAGCTGACATGAACTCAGATGTTTTCCCTTTTCAACGTGTTCGGCTGTGGATTTTCAACACGCAAACTGGATGGATTGCAGATATACACCTTGCCTTTCTTGGCATGAGGTTCCCATATATCATAGGTCCAAGACAGTCAAAGCGGGGATCTAACAACAAACCACCAACAAAGCACCAAGTACGATGCTTTCCGAGTTTAGCAATTTTAGTGCAATTGCATGCAATTGCAATGGTGGATTGTGATGGATTGTGAAATCAGATGCATTTCGTTCACAGGACACTATTTGCATCTATTTGCACTTTTTGATTGCATCGTGTACGTCATTTGCATGCAATCAAAGTTAAGACTTGAGATAGTATAAGATGGTACAAGATGGTAAGCATGGAGTACATGATGACTGACATTCACTTGTTCTTTGGATGCCTGGCCCCAGCCCGCTTGCAACTTGCATCAGCTTTGATCTCATCGCTCCCCTCGTGATTCAGTCACCATGGCCCTTCCTATGAAGAAGTCCGTGATGAAGAGCATGAAGGCAATGAAAAAGACCACCACGATGAAGAGCATGAAGGCAATGAAGAAGAAGGCAGTGAGCAAGATTGCTAAGGGAAAGTTGGCAAAGGTCGTGGTCTTCAAGGGCAACAAAGAGAAGACTGCATCTGGGCACAAGAAATCCGATCTCATGATCAACAAGCGAAACAAGATTGTGACCAAGAAGCAGAACGCTGCCGGCAAGAAGGCCTTCAAGCACATCTCTGGCTGGAACACCGCAGTGATCAAGGCTAGGAAGGAGTTGGGCATCAAAGGCTTCTGCGCGGTGAACGGAAAGACAGCGCAGGGCAAGGCTCTCTATGCCAAGGCCAAGGCGATCTATGCCGCGTGAATAGGTGAAAGATAGGCAGTAGGAGCTTGCGTGGTAGTTCACGGAGCACCAGATATGCATTTATCTTCACTGCTGGCAGGTTGAGCTCAGCATGTATAGCCATTTCAGCTGAGCAGCAGCAAATTGTCAGACTTTGCATCCGCAAAACATCGGGATTAAGGATTGGAAGCTCGTATAAGCTCGTATGATTTCTTCAGCAGACTGCAGTGGCAGTAGTGATCAGTAGTGTAGATTTGCCATTTCAGCATCTTGTGTTGTTGGATTTTCACAGTGAAAGATTTGTCCGAGCTCAACGCTTTTTGAGACCTTGGATTCATTTTGTTCACAGGACACTGCAAAGGGAGAGAATATGCAACGGATTTGGATGGCATGGTGTACATGATAACTGACCCTGCTGTTCTTTGAATGTAAAGAGCTGCCGAGGCCCTAACAGATGCGGTGAACATCAATCGCGAGCAGGAGAACTTGCATCGCAAGTCAAGGAATTCTGCCCGCGAGCTTGAGCAACTTTATCAGAATCTCCAGGAGCCTTGTCAGACCAGCTGCTAAGACTCCCTGTTAATTATGTATTTTCATGTAATTATTAGTATTAGTTGTTTTCTGGGTAGATCAACTGCTGCAGATGAGAATGCATGTACTGTACCACATATTATGATGATGCACGATATTTGCAATATTTGCAACTATCTACATTCACAATCATGCGTAAATATACTGAAGTAGTCTCAAACTGATAATGCTTATACATGCTTATACCATCTTATACCATTAATGGGCCTCACATCTTCCAAACCCAGCCAGAATTGTCCAACGGCGAGCCTTGAAGGATCGCTGCACGGGGCTGCAAGAAACGGCTCGACGCTTGGAGCAAGACGTGTTTCCGGGCTTGGCCAGCAGCATGCAGAGCCACGAGCGGCGAGCGCAAAATCTCAAGGACGGCTGGGCAGCGCGAGGCGGCCAGTGACGATGCGAGCCCTGTGGTCTTTGGCCGGAGGTATGCCTGAAAGTGGGATATACAGTGATATAGTATGATATAGTGTAATACGATATACTCCTATTGGGGAGAATGATAAGCCATCGAATTTGGAGAATTTGAGGGTGCCCTATTTTCAGACAAACCCATAATTTGCTGGTCATACGTACTTGGTTTGACTCTTATATGCTATTATGTGATCCTCATATCATCACAGAGGGAATATCACCAAAGATCCATATTGAGATGGTGATCAAGTGTGAATGTGCTGTCTAACCCAGAATCAGTACAATCTCCCACCAGTCTCTGATGGTGCTTTGCAGGAGGTGGTGGCCTCCTCCGAGACTGGTCTCTCCGAAATGGCCAAACTCTTGGAAGGGCAAGAGCGTCGCACCTTCAACTTGGGGGAGGTGCCTTGGTGGGATTTGGACCGTTGGACCCGGACAATATGAGAAGCCACCGGTTCCAACATGTTCCATCTTTCGGTGTGAAAAAATCGGTTCCATTTGGATACAGTGACAGAGAGTGAAACACTGTGAAACGGCATGCAAATTCACCCCTGTTCTAATTCAAGCTTGGTAGATCTTCTATTTGTCTTCTCCGTTTTCTTTATTTTCTTATATATATAATATAATATATATATAATATACATACACCGTTTTCATGGCTTCGTTCTGGAAGCCTCATGAAAAAAGGCCAATAAATTGGCGCTGCTCCCTTTTTGTTGGATTGAGGCTCTTTCCAATGCTGGAAAGGAGCTCCTGCACTTGACCAACCGCTTGGAGGATTCGGGACAAATGATCTCAGACCAGCTCCGACAGATGGATGCCATGTACCTCACCAAACCCTCCGAGGTGACGCCGGTGAAGTTAGGAAGATTGGAGCGTGTTGCTGTTAAAATATGTTAAAATGGTTATTGATATATGATAGCATAGCCAATGATAGCGAGCTCGAAACGACGACATTGGCAAGTTGTTTAAAGAGATTCTCACTTCAATGCGCATGTTTGTAGATGTTTGTAGTCATTGCGTGTTGAATCTTGTGGAGTGGGTGCCATGTCACTCACATTCTAGAATCAGTAACCTCATGGACAGCCGTGTCAGGCAAGAACGATGGGAGAGATGTCCAACAAGGTGTCGCAACAGTAGCAGAACTGTTTTCAATCTAGTTATATAGTTTGTTCATGTTCGTTCTGTTGATGATTTATAATTAATGATGTTTCCTCTTGGCTACTGAAACCACAGATTGCAAACTGAAGGAAACAGGCAACCTCATTTTTCTTCTCCATTGGTTATTTAATGTTATTTCAAGTTGTTTCTTGTGTTTAAGGAATTAGGGTGACTTGTAAGTCGGGTTCAACCTCCTCTGCTAGGACAATGACGCCATTTGGAAGGCTCTCAGAGAGTTGCAGGCGCCGGATGTGAGATTCAAAGGCTAGACATATTGTCCAGGATTCATGAAACATGGAGGATGATGGTTAGGGGTAATTCAGGGATATTCAGTGTATAAAAATTGTATTTTTAATATGGCGAATTGTTGTGATTTATAGATTAATATAGATGAATATGCTTCTGAATTTCCGAATAGTGCTGAAAAATAACGTGCTTTACTCTGAATCTGAAGGCTGTTTCCACGGTTTTTCTCGGGGACGATGGCTTTCCCATGCTTTCCCCACCTGTAGCATCGAGGAGTTGGTGGTCCATGAGTCTGAACATCGGGCAGCCGGTCTTCGAGAGGTCTTAGGAGTCCTGGGGTCGGGGGCCTGAGGAAATCGTGTAAAAGCATTAGCATTCTCAGCATTCTCAGACAAAATCCAGATGTGTTCTTGAGGGGAGCAGAGTGAAGGACTAGTGACTAGTGATACCATGCCATAGCCCACTTTCACTTTCGGATTCGTTTTTGAGGCGAGACACGGAGCAGTTGAGAAGCGATCTCAACCGACATGAAACCGAGATTGAGGTCGGTGCTGTTTCGCTGCGGGCTGACGCTAACGCTTTGATACAATGCGGTAAACCCAATCACCTCCCATAGTCTACCATTTGGTGATGATTTTTATCACCCATTTATGGTAATATTGAGGATAGTTATGGATAGTTATGGATAGTTTATTATTGGATTTACATGGATTTACCACATTGCTTTGATATTCTGGTGTCATGTCAGACCCCTTTTTTGTTTGTTTTGGGTCATTCCCTATTCGGGCATCGAGATCACCTGGCAGGGGCGTTACAAAGCGGACTCCCTGAAGATCCGGCAGCATATCACTGAGTCCCAGGCCGCTGATCCCATGGAGACCTGCGCTCTGCAGGTCTCCCCATGGAATTGAATTTATATCATCATTTTCCCCATGAATGTGGTCATAAATGATCGTAAATGCACTGTAAATCCATGAAATGGGTTGTATATGGTTGTATCAAGTTGTATCCCCCATCTTTGGACAAATCCAACGGAGTTCGGCTGGGACTTGACAGCTCCAGCATCGAACTTCAGCCCTGACAGTCCCGCATTGCGGAATATGATCAGCACACTGAGCGCCTGGAGAAACGTGATGAGCTCAGGAGAAACGTGGCCCACAGCAGGGGTCTATGTAGTTCATCACATGTCATCATAATTCTAACTGATGTTATGTATGATTGTATGTACTGTATCTGTTTTTTATCTGTTTTTGAACACGCAGACTTTTCCCTTTGCTCCACCCCTGCAGTAATCTCAGACATGACGGACGCATCTGAAGAGTTTCAGCTTCAAGGTGGGGATGGGATCCTCAGCCATTTCGCAATGCCCTAAGGGCTGGATGCGTTGTCCAATGCCTTGACTGCGGAGCGGAATGCCCGAATCGAGGTGCTGCACTGATTGTCATAGGAAATTAATGGAAATTATCAAGAGTTGATTCAGAGTTGATGGCATTTAATTTAGACAAGAGATGACAAGAGGATCAATTTGCAAGAAACTGTATATGTTTGTTAGACCTAGAGTGTGGACCAAAAAGTGGTGAGATCCGAACGTGGTTTCAACTACTACAGTACAACTACCCATTTGGGCTGATGCTGATCAACAGTAAGATTTGTAGTACCACATTGTTATCCTACCATATCATTGCATATAATGCATTATAATACCAAGCATACTCGATATGCATTGATAGGGTTTTGATGTCAGGAATCCCGGTGAGGCCTTCCTATGGATCGAAGAACAGGTCCGAGAAGCACACGCCGCAATTCCAGGCTGGGGATCAACCAACCAACCATGACCAGAGATGAAATGGGTTGATAGTCAATGGAAAATGTACCAGTATGTACCAGTACTATCCAGTAATGTTGCCTGCAAATGCCCCTTTCGCCCACACAACATTTGCACGGTTTCCAAGTACATTGAAGAGGAATATTGACTGGCGTGTTGAAGGGAATCTTCAAAATGTTTCAACAGAGTTTCTAGGGAATCAATAAATCCCCACCCCCGCTAAACTTTATATTCAAGGGAATTTTCATGATGATGATGATGATGATGGTGATGGTGATGGTGATGGTGATGATGATTGTGTTGTAACATTCAACGCACAGGTTGCTAAGCTGTGCGTTGCAATATGAAAGCCAAAATCATGGACATGTGCATTTTGTCCCACAAAACACTGTGTTTTTTATGTTCGGACACCTGGTGGATGTCGGCGCGGGCAAAAGGAGGGGTTTGCCCGTAATGTTATTGAATAGTACATAGATGTACATAGTATGACTATGTACGATTACTATCATGTGTTTATAAATCACTGATCATGTATGATCAAAATTGATGAAATATATGTATGTGATTGATATTATACTACATATGATTATATGAACAAATATAATGCAATGATTAATTAATATTGAATATTGATTAATAGCGTAGTATTATGTATGCTTTATTCACCCCGCTTCGCGTGGGGTGGCCGCCCACACCGCAGGTTTATTTCGGTCCGTGAGAGGGGCTAAGGGTGGTGTGGAATAGAGCAGCACAGGAGAATTGACATACATAACTGCTGGGTTCGTGAATATTTTTTTAAGTGGACGCTCTCCAAGCTGCGGAATTTCAAATAGCTAGACAACGACGCCTAGATAGTCCCCCAAATCCCGTGTTCTTTGAATGTGTTTCCATGTTTTTGCAATGGCTTCCTTCAAAGCACGGTACTTTACACTTTTGTCGCCATAAAACCGGTCGAAAACATCATGTCCGACAATGCTTACAATTGGGGCTTCCCAAGCTAAGCAATTTTCACTTTTCCCCCCCCGTAGAGGCTTCCCAGGCGAGAATTTTCACTTTTCCCCCCCGTGGAGGCTTCCCAAGGTAGGGAATTTTCGCTTTTCCCCCCGGTGGGGGCTTCCCAAGCGAGGGAATTTTCACTTTTCCCCCGTGGGGGCTTCCCAAGCTAAGAATTTTCACTTTCCCCCCCCTCCGTGGGGGCTCCCCAAGCTAGGGAATTTTCACTTTCCCCCCAGTGGGGGCTTCCCAAGCTAGGGAATTTTCATTTTTCCCCACCGTGACAGCTTCCCAAGCTAGGGAATTTTCATTTTTCCCTCCCTTGGAGGCTCTCCAAGCTGCGGAATTTCAAATAGCTAGACAACGACGCCTAGATAGTCCCCCAAATCCCGTGTTCTTTGAATGTGTTTCCATGTTTTTGCAATGGTTTCCTTCAAAGCACGGTACTTTACACTTTTGTCGCCATAAAACCGGTCGAAAACATCATGTTCGACAATGCTTCCAATTCCCTTATCTCCCCAACCGTTGAAAATACCGCTATTTACAGTGTTTTCTTCAATTTTTCCATGTTCCAATGCCGGTAGCCAACTCCAACATATATATATATATATAAGAAATCCTTCCAGTAATTTACACGTTTTTTGCCACAAAGGCAGTAAATCCTTCCAAAACATTGCTTTTGACAGTGTTCTTGTAATGGTAGAGGCTTCCCAGGCGAGAATTTTCACTTTTCCCCCTCGTGGAGGCTTCCCAAGCTAGGGAATTTTCACTTTTCCCCCCCGTGGGGGCTTCCCAAGCGAGGGAATTTTCACTTTTCCCCCGTGGGGGCTTCCCAAGCTAAGAATTTTCACTTTCCCCCCCCCGTGGGGGCTCCCCAAGCTAGGGAATTTTCACTTTTCCCCTCCGTGGGGGCTTCCCAAGCTAGGGAATTTTCACTTTTCCCCGCTTCCCAAGCGTGACAGCTTCCCAAGCTATGGAATTTTCACTTTTCCCTCCCTTGGAGGCTCTCCAAGCAGCGGAATTTCAAATAGCTAGACAACGACGCCTAGATAGTCCCCCAAATCCCGTGTTCTTTGAATGTGTTTCCATGTTTTTGCAATGGTTTCCTTCAAAGCACGGTAATTACTTTACACTTTTGTCGCCATAAAACCGGTCGAAGACATCATGTTCGACAATGCTTCCAATTCCCTTGTCTCCCCAACCGTTGAAAATACCGCTATTTACAGTGTTTTCTTCAATTTTTCCATGTTCCAATGCCGGTAGCCAACTCCAACATATATATATATATATAAAAGAAATCCTTCCAAAACAATGTTTTTGACAGTGTTTTTCCAATGTTTCCAGTCAAACAGATGGTTATTTTAGACGTTTTTTGCCATAAAGGCAGTAAATCCTTCCAAAACATTGCTTTTGACAGTGTTTTTGTAATGTTTCCAGTCAAGCATACGGTAATTTACACGTTTTTTGCTATAACGTCAGTCCAAAACACTTGTTTTTGCAGTGTTTTCAATGCTCTGGCATCCAAAAACACTGCAAAATCTTGCTATGTACAATGTTTTTTTCATTTTTGGCCGTTTTTCCATTGCCGGAAAGCTACCAAAATGACCCAAAATTCCATTTCAATACCCTCTTGCGCTCAGACACCCAAAAATCCTCGAAAAATGTCGAAAACACCACCGAATTCTAGTCTCGGTGCGAAACCGTTTTTGGCCCCCCCCCCAGCTAAAGCTGATATAGCGACTGCTATATTAACAAATGTGATTGAGCATTTAGTGTAGCTGTTTCCCCCCAATAAGCACGCCTTCACCGCCAAAGCGGTGTGGGCGGATTTCCTTCTATGATGTTGTATGGTTTGTATCATAGTATGATTTTGTACAATTAATGATGATTAATAGTGATTAATATGATAGTATATGAATGTATATGATAGTATGATTACGTAGTATCATAGCATGATATGATATGATATGTGTGATTAGTATTGCAATTATTGTATATGTTATAGTAGCCTAGGTAGACATCATCAAACCTCAACACCCACGGATTCTCCGTTGGATTCTCGGCTCGGGGCAGGTCATTTGAGTTCACCTCCGCGTTTCATCAGCAGCCCTGCACCGGTTGTAAGGCCCCGATCACGAAGCGTTGATTGCAGAAATTCAGTTCGACTTGTTGATTTGCTAATAACATACTATATATTTCATTATATTTCTATATATCATGAAACATCGGCTATATATATATACATATATATTATCCACATATTATATATATATATATATTCAGAAGATTCTCAAACGTCCATTGGTTATCACAGCATGTGCTACTTTGCACTCCAGGAACGACTCTCCGGAGGAGCCGGTGATGAACCAGTCCTTGAACCGGATCAAGGCGGTCAGTTGGTCCGAGCTGCATCAATGATAATGATTGACCAGGTCCCATGATGTTTCATGATATGTATATATATATATATCGTATGATAAATCATGATGGATCCGAAAATGATGGGAAATCTATCATCCAAAACTGAGGAGAGTGCAACATGAAGGTCTTAAGATGATCTAAGATGAAACTTGCTCTAAGCGGACAGTCGACTTATTTACCTGTCATCAAACGTCCTTCCAAACAGCTTGTTGCTGCATCGCGAGGCCCTTGAAGCCCGCTATGATCAGCGAAAACTGGGTGGTTCCGAGGCGACAACATGATCGCAGTTTGGAAATGCCGTGCGGCTCCATGCGGCTATGCATACCCCATCCAGGGATACCATGGGATACCCATCCCCCAGCCGTCCTGCACCCTTGACGGCACAGGTGATGAATGGCAGTCCCAGGTACCCGGAGTTGGTCCGCTGTCGGTGGATTCACCTCTTGGTATTTTCCAAAATGCGGTTTACGCTACACCCAGGGGGTTCAATACTAAAGTAGTTCAACTTTGGATGATTTAAGGGTAATTACATTACAGACGTTTTGTAGTCCTTTGTATCTAGGATTATAAATATTATACTGTAAATGATCTACTGCTGGATAGCTCTCGACACAAGGCAGCCAACTACGGCAGCGATGGACAAGGCAACTGAGTGGGCACAGACATTCTCCTGCGGTTCAGGTTGATATATATATATATATATATATATATTGTATATATGTATATATACATGCCATCAATATCAACCAGTTGTAACTCAGGATTCAGTTACGGAAGACGTTCCTACTTGCCGTTGTGATCCATTTCGCTGGTTTTCTCATCTTCTCCTGATGGAATTTGTATCACCTGCCAGCTTCGGGGACAGCTTGATGGCCTTCGAGCAGAGCTGAAAGGTGGAGGTGCAATGATTGAGACAGTCCGGTGTGTTTCCAAAGAGGGATCTGAATGATCTGATACGCTGTCATGAACTGTTCTTTGAAGATTCTGAAGTCTTGAGAATTCAATGTTGTTTTCAATTTGAAGGCATTTGTATGCATTTGTAGAGTATTGAGGAATCTTTGAGTTTATTGCAATTCCATGGATTTGTGATAATTAGTGACTGATAGTGTTTATTTTAGACTAAGTGACTACATGTTAGTTGTTTTTCTATGTTTTTCTTGAGTTGTTCCGTCCATTCTGGCCCTGCAACCTCAGTTGTTGTGCCCTGATCGATGGTTTTTTGGTTGCAGGTCCGACCGAGGTGTGTCCCTCAGACTTGAAATCCCCACGACTGCAACCATGAACCAACCTTTGCCGTTACCAAATATTTAGCCAATTTATTACCAGCAGATTCATTGCCCCATAGATTTTCCATGATTGGTTGGGGAGCATTGATGGATTTTCTGAAGAAACAAACCAAGATCCTCACTAGATCCCTATTTTTACATCATCTTACATCCCCATGTCCCAAAATTTTCAAACCTCAATCTTTCAATGTTTAAAAAGTTCAAAGTCCCAAAAAAAACCTCAATGGCATCCCTTGAAGATTCCTCCGAGGCTCCAGGAGTTCCGCTCCTGTCACCGCGGCAACCGCAGCTGATCCTGCGACCTGCTGAGGTGTTGGGACGACATCCAGGAGATCTATGGGATATTGGCTATTCTATACATGTCTATACATTCTTCCAGGAATCTTCCAGGATTATAAGGATTTTCCATCAATATATATATATATATATTTATTACATTATTAATATTAATATTAATTACTACTTTATGATGTAGAGTCTGGTTTGTTGATGAATGATGATGAATGGCTATGGATATTCCAGGATTATCCCGGATTTCTTGCTCATTTATGTTGTGCGCAGTTAAATTCATGGTGACAACATGTGACAACCAATGGACCAATCACGGTGTTTCCATCGTTTCTGGGGGTATGATAAGGCGGTGGGGACCTTGGACAGGTGGTGAGCATCTCGTCTCCCCGATTGGTGCAGGCTGAGACTCTGAGATTTCAGAGGATGTCATCACTATGGCCGAAAGAAATCATGCAACTGGGAAGTAAGAAAACTCATATGGGTATGGATCAATACCTATGAAAATACAATTTTTAGTGGGATGAACATCCATAAATCCCAGCTATTTTGATGTGAACTACAGGGGTACAAGGTTTTGACACACTGCCATATCGCTGATGTTGAAATGGTACAACAGCATACAACAGCAAAGATGGTCTGCAAGCCCTGTTGCAAGGCGCAGACGCAACTGCCGCTTGGCATGAGTGAAGCGAGGTGGCAGTGAAGCCAAAGACTGCTTGGTGTACTATTTGTTTGTAGAAACACAATGGCCAAACAATTCCAGATAGAGACGTGCTACACCATCCCATTCAAAGTACTAAGGCCACCACGAGTGGTGACCTACACCCCACCGCCTGTGACTGCAGCCACAGTACCACTGACCACAAATGTCCCCGCACAGGCGAGGGATGACTGGCATGGATGGTGGTGACACTCTCTGCAAAAAATGGATGAACATCCAATATGGTTGCAACTTTAGCCATGATGTTGACCATCAATCATATATGGATGGGTTCAAGAAATCACGAAAGCTAGCGTCAGCTAGCTGGAGTCTTCTTGCTTTAGCAAGTATTGGGGGGGCTGCTCAAGGACATCACGTGATTTTTCACGCGAAAGGGGGGCCCCCCCCCTCCCCCACCACCATCACCACCATCACCACCATCACCACCATCACCATCACCATCATCATCATCATCATCATCGTCGTCATCATCATCGTCATCATCGTCATCATCATCGTCATCATCATCGTCATCGTCATCATCATCGTCATCGTCCTCTCCATCGTCCTCGTCCTCGTCATCATCATCATCATCATCATCATCATCATCGTCGTCCTCGTCATCGTCCTCGTCATCGTCATCATCATCGTCATCATCCTCATCCTCATCATCATCATCATCATCATCATCATCATCCATCATCCATCATCCATCATCCATCATCCATCATTCATCATTCATCATTCATCATTCATCATTCATCATTCATCATTCATCATCATCAGCATCATCATCATCATCATCATCGTTATTCAATTACATTTTATCATTATTGGCAATCATTGTCATTATCACGAAAGCTAGCGTCAGCTCGCTAGAGTCTTGCTTTAGCACGTATTCCGGGGCTCCCCAAGGACATCACGTTATTTTTCCCGCGAAAGGGCCCCCCCCTGCCCCCTCCCCCATATATATCATTGTTATATATATATATATCATATATCAATATATCATTGTTGCATCCTCGTTGGGACGAACAATGCCGCGACACGATGATGACAGTCCCTCCGCAACTCACCTCTTCCCTTCCTTCTTTCTCCTACCCCGCTAGCTTTCGTCATCCACCCCCGGCCTCAAGTTTCTTGGTGGTCCCCACATGATTTGTTTATCGCCTTTTGAGGAAACATGACGGCAGAGACGATACAGAATTTCATAGAAAGAAAATGGATGAAGCAAGACATGACGAAGACTAAGCACAACTCATTGTCTGACAGCGATTTGTCAAGAGACTTTGGGCACACCAATTTCAGCCTTACCATGACCGTTCGGTGATGGTTGGTTATTTCAACTGTTGATTACCGTCAATGGACAGAGATTTTGAGGATTTCAAACTGAAAGAAACCATCAGAGAGGACTAAAACTTCCCAGTCCTACTTATTGGTCCATGGTCCAGCCAGGCTTCTAGCTACACACCGTTGGCAGGAGGACCCAGTTTGGATTGCTGTGAAGATTTAGTTCCCAGAGAATTCCAAAAATTGATTTGATGTGTTGTGGTATGTGAACATCCCAATGGGCTGTAAAACCTGTTCATTTTCATTCATTTTCGGGATGTAGATTTTGGTTGCGACTCTGCCATGAACTGCCAGCTGAGGTAGGAGTGGATACCAGTCGCGAGGGCCTGGGTCGTGGGCTTGGAATGCATTTCCCAACATGTTGAGAGGCACTGAAAAGATGACTAAATTCTTTCTCAAAAACATTGGACATTTTTGAACCCCAACAAGCATTCCCTTTTCATGCAAGTGCACGTACTATTTTTGTTGAGTTTTGATGCAGGTGACCCCATCTTTGGACGTATCCTTCTTGGTTCTTCAGTGCACGTCGCTCTGGCACCCAGACTGAGGCCCTGCGCTTAGCACTGAAGCAGATGGCATGGACGCCTTCCAGTCGGGACCCCTGGCATTGCCAAGGTTGGCCAAGTTGGGATGGCTTGGGTCAGCCAGTGAAAATGGTGGTTAAATGGTGGTGAAAGCCAACAGAAATTGGAGTCTTCACCGCACTGTGCGAACACCTCCACGTGGTGGGAGGGTGCAGAGTTCGCCAGACCATCCATTTTTCTTTGAAGATGTTTGAGATTGTTTGAGTGTCGCTCGACTTTGCGAAAACCGCCCTGTGGTGGTCCTGCACTTTCCTTTCCCTCCTGTTGCTGATTGGGGGGTTGCGGATTTCGCCAGACCTTCTGCCTTTTCAAGATGAAAGGCTTTTTTCCCCCAGTGTTTTTGGTGGATGAATGCTGATCTCCGCTATTTGCGTGGTCGTTCACTGTGTCACGGAGTGGTCCCTGATGGCGTCATCTTCTTAAGGGAACTGTGATGACTGTCACCTCTTCTCCACAGTTCATTGGTGGCTGCAAAAGGTGGCACAGCAGAAAGCTTCAAAGATTGATCCGCAAGCATGGCTTCAGAGTGTTAGGAGCCTACAACCAAACGCATACTCTTGGGCTGACTCTGCCGCCTCGGCTTCGGAAACGCAAACGTATCAGAAAGAACAGATGCAAACCGAAAAGCAACAGTCAGACATTAGAAGCCAGTGCCATGCATCAGTATTCCAATGCGTCATGCGCACATGCCACCCTCGCCTTTGCGGAGGGGCCAATGCAAGAGGATCCAGTCAGACACCAGACCTACTGGAGGGATTGCGGTCCTTGCTTAAAAGCCAGGCACGGGCAACACGGATGCAACACAACCTCCCTTTTGCAATCTCTCAAGAGTTTAGTCACGCAAGCACAGCAGAGACCATCCTTTGATTTGTGTCATGGTTTGTCCGAGCTTGTTGCAGAGGAAAAAACACGCAGACAAACAGGACAGGGCAAAGACGAGTATGAGTCCCTCTGGGACGGTCATGCGCCTGGCCGAGGGGCCAAAGATGGCAATGAGGATGACAGCTGGCACGGCACTTTTGAGGATTATCTCGAGCAAATCCAAAAGCAAGGATGCTGGGCCACCTACCTTGAATGCTTTGCCCTCTCCGCAGCCTTGTACCGAACCATTCTAATTCTCAATGACTGGGGAGAAGTGTGGCACTTTGTTCAAGAAGGACACGATGACGCCATTTGCTTATTCTACCAAGAGCATATCGGCCATTATGAATTTTTGGATGGCCCGGTCGAAGCTGAACTCCGGCATTGGTCAGTACAACATGCCGGGGCCAAAGGTGCCAGAGCAGCCGGAGGCGGGGGCAGAAGCCAGCCCAGCCCAAAAAGCCTTCGTCTTTCCGACTTTGGGACGCCCAATTCTAAAATTTCTGCACGCAGTCCCACTGCCAAAGCAAAACAGCCTGCCAGCATCTGCCTGTCAGAATTTTCGTCCAAGCCATCCAGATCCTTGCGGCTCTCAAACTTTGCATCCTCCAAATGCAAATCAGTGCAGCGCAGCATTTTTAAAGCCAAATCAAACAAAGCAGATGAACCAAAGTTTCAATGGAAGTGTGAGGGATGCGGTGTTGTGGTAGGAGCTGACAGCAGCAAACAGCTTGGTAACAACCGTGCTAACCACATAGCCAGATCGCATCCCAACGTGCCAAGACACAAGTTCCGTAATTTGAGAGATGCATACGTTGAAATCACAAATGTCCCGCTTGCTCTCAGAGTGTGGACATGTAGTTACTGTGGCAAAGGCATTGCAAATCATGTGAAACGTGAAACAGCATGGAATGCTGCTAGGAAGCATACCAAACTTTGTGGAGGGAAAAGAGCCAACATGAAGCAGAATCGCAAGCGCATTCTGCAATCCGGCCAAAGCTTGAACCAGCTTGGTTTCGCCCTTGTCAAATATTCAGCTCAGCGTCGCCTTTTGATCGATAGCTATACCAGGAACAACCCTCAAGGGCATGACTTGGTGGAACTCCGCTGTCCCACAATTGGCCAAATACGTGCAAAAAGCAGAAGGTTCTCCCAGCTTACCTGTCGCCTTTGCACTTCACTTTTCCATGTCCCCAGTGCCATAGGTAAGCAGCCATGTCCGGTGAAGGTGTCGCCAAAGCGCCACCCTGAACTTAGCTCCAGGTGCACCAAGATCATTCGCAAAGCCCGCTGGTGGGCACAGTTGAGGCAGAAGTGGCCCACGGCCGTTACCGCTTGCATTGATGCCTGGAGACTCAACAGGGTGGAAGTCCAAGCCTTGGAAAAGCAAGCCAGGGAAAAGCATACCAAGGGGTGGCAAGCCGTCACGCCTTTGACCAAATGCCGATGGTACAGATCACTTGTTGAAGATGGAGACGTCGAGCCCAATCCAGGGCCCAATGGGCATTTGTTACAAAAGTTGCTCATAGGTTTTTGCAATTGTGGTGGCCACGATGCAGCTTACCAAGCTCTCGCGGCTATGATCCCTTCCAAACCACATGTCATTGGATTGGCTGAAATTTGCGCAAGTCCTTGGCAAGGCAAAAAGCTAAGGGAGAGACTTGAGGCCGATGGCTACAGAACTTGGCTGGCTTGCACACTGCCCAAAATCAGTGCAAGGGGGCACTCGTACTGTGTAGGAGGAATCATAGTTGCCATCAGACAGGAGGTGAAAGGCCATGCCGTGGAACAGTTCCTCCACGAGGATGGCGAAAGCAATCATGTTGATTTGGAAAGCTTTGTGGTCAGCATTGGCTGGAGAAGGCCCAGCACTGATAATGCCGGGAATTGGATGGAAGACATCGCCCAATCCTGTTTGCATGCCACGGCTCGCGAAGTGCCATGGCTAGGAATTGCTGACTGGAATTTGACGCCTGACCAGAATCCTTTAGCTGCTGGCGGTGCCGGCCTGTGTGCAGTTCGTGACCATCGCTCTGAGCTGACCCCCAGCCGTTGGAACTCGACTCGATGTATTGATTATGCCGTTTCAAATTTATCCAACATCAATGACTTGCAGGCATCGTTTGCCCCTGATCGGGTTAGTGACCACAAAATTTTGTACTTTCGTGGCAAGCTCAAAGTGTCCACTGAAGTAGGAAGATTATTGCAGCCCACGCAGGATTGCTCTAAGCCGCCTGGAGTTTCACAAGCTGAATGGAGGAAAGCTCTTGAAGAAGAATGGGAAGCTGTTATTCCCCCGCTTGCACTTGCGGGAGGAGCAGATGAGGAATGGCAGTCTTTCAACAGGGCCGCCGAGCGCTGTGCACTTCGAGCTCGGGCAAGGTTCCAGCATCCACTCAACCGTGGTACCATTTATAGGCCCAAAGGCTCGCAGCCGCAGCTCATGAAAGTTGGATCGCATGTCAAATTCAAACAGGCCGAAGGTACCTTCAGACAAAGGTCTTTAGCTAAGTTTGTCGGCCGCCTGACAGAAGCTATCAAACAGCAACCGCGAGTTGACCAGAAACTCCTAGTTGCTCTGAATCGCACATGGCCAGAACAAATTCCGCACGATGTGTCGTGGGACAATGCGCTCGCCACCGCACAGAAGCTCCTGGCGACAGAAAAGGGCCGTCTCCGAGCCCAAACAATAAGCAAATGGAGGCGCAGAATTTTGCAAAACGACAGATATGTTACACAATGGCTGAAGCAACAAGTCTTTGTCCTCCCTCCTGCCTTGCTAGCTGAAGCAACAGGCCCCGGAGAAGAACGGGCTGCCACCAACAGCCCCAACGATGCTTTGGAAGCCATGAGTACTTTTTGGAAACGCATTTGGAATAGAGACGCCTTGCCTGAAGAATTGCAACGCCTCAGGTCTCAACAGCTCTCCCGTCTTCCAGGCGCTCCAATGCCTGGATCCTGGCAACTTACTGCAGAGGAATTGCTACAAGCAGCCCGCAAAAAGACTACAGAAAGTTGCGGGCCAGATGGCTGGTCCGCTGCTGAAGTTTGCCATTGGCCAATAGCCGCTTGGCGCATTTTGCTACTTCTGTGGGAGCGTTGGATTGCTGCAAATCAATTTCCAGAAGTTTGGAGACACAGCAGACAAGTCATGCTCCCAAAAGCCGAAGGCCCTTTCGGCCAAGTGCGCGTTGAAGATATGAGGCCCATAGCCATACAGCCTGTTGTGTGCCGAATCATTTCCAGCGCTTTTGCAAAACGCCAAGAGACACAAGCATGGCTGCAGCATTTGGTGCCCAACTGCACCCATGGTGCAATACCAGGCCGTGAGGCAGCCACGGCAATCTTGCCATTGCAAGCTGCATTCGACCAAGGTGGCATTCTGGCATTCTCATGTCTTTGGACCAAGCCAAATGTTTCGATCACGTCATCCCAGAACTTGCAGTAGGACTCCTACCACACGCTGGCATGCATCCAGAATGGATACGGCATTTGCAGTGGACTTGGTCCGATCAACATCGGTGGATGCAGTTTGGCAGGCATACTGCTAATTCCCTTGAAAGGGTCAGCACTTCCATTCCACAAGGGTGCGCCATGGCACCTATTGCCTTAGTTGTTCTCATGCTTGAAGCCACTTGCGCTGTGCAAACTTTGCAGCTTGGTCCTGAAGTTTTGACGCAGAGTGTTTATGTTGATGACAGAGCCATTGCGTGTTCCAGCCCTCAGCTGGCAGTGCTTGCGCTGCAAACATGGCAACACTGGAGCCAGAGGCTGGGTCTCCGGGAAAACTTACACAAAATGCAAATCGTTTGCAAGTCCGTGCAGAAGCGTGCTGCCATGATTGCTTCCGGCATTGATCCTCAGATTTTTGTGGAATCCACTCGGGTTCTCGGCGTTGATTTTTGCTCCCAGCGTGAAGCTTTGCCTCCCACTGCACAGAAACGAGTGGATACGGCATGGAAGATTCTTCCCCGGCTTACACTCCTTCGGGTTGGGCAAGCATTCAAAGAGCTTTTGTATCGAACTAGATGTAGCCCTCTTGTTTCGTGGGGTCTTTGGTTTCATGGTCATACCAGCAATTTCGAACGGAAATGGATCACTAAGCTTAAGTCTGTTTTGAAAGCGCAACGAATGGGGTCCAGGGCTTTGTGGACCCTCTTGCAAGGACACTGGTTGTCCCCCTTTGTATCAGCCGATATAGCAGCAGTTTGCAGTTTCCTCCGGGCAGTTAACTTTTAGCATCGGCGAGGTGTCACGTTTGATGGAGGTCCATGGTTTTCACGCATAAGACGCATCCTCATGAACGCAGGTTTTGCTGAAACAAACCCTTTTCGTGTGGCAACATGATTTGTTTGGCACTGTTCGCTTCATTACTAACAATTGTACTCAGACTTCACAGCACCTTGCGCACATGCTGAGGGAAGTGTGGAGGCGCGGGCTTTTCAAGTCCTTTCTAGAACATAACCGGCGGGATTCCCGCCAATTGCTGCAATCAGGTGCTGAATATTGTGAGGCGCAGGTTGGAAAATCCAGAAAAACCTTTTCGACGGTCACCAGCCATGAGAGAGCTGTCATGGTTGGCGCCGCCAACAGCCTCGCCGTTTACCAGCAAATGGAATATAATCAAGTCACTAGCTTTTGTCATCTTTTGTCCATATTGCCAATGGGCGCATTCCAGATTGGGATCACTTGAGTTGGTTCTGCCCCTTCTTCTCTAGTAGCGGGCCACCCATTCCAAATGATCCCCTTGCACGTAGACTAGGTTGGTGCCATAACGGTACTGCTGATGAAGCCAAAGCGTTGATTGCCCATCTGGCTGAGGTGCGAAGCCGCATCTTGCTCGATGGCAACCTGAGGGGCTGAGTGTTTTTCCTGGCATTGCTGTCCTCGAGGCACAATGTCGAACCAAGACATAGAGAAACAGGACAGGGCAAACAACGCATGCAGCAAAGACAGAAACAGTGGAAATCGCAGCAACCATGCACTAGGAAACAAAAACACTGGGAACAACCGCAGCACCAGCAGCGTGATACACGAAGACACTGGCAAGAACAAAAGCCATAGTAGCAAACGCAGCACGCAAGATGAAAACAGATGGAAATCATCAGTTGGAAACCTAGAGCAGTAGATTGGCAAAGCGCACTCACTGATCAGATCGTTATTGTCCACGGTCCCGATCAGTACGCACAGGCAATGGAAGACCCCAACAATCAGGAAGCGGCACTTGTAGGCATTGCAGCCAATGCAGGTGAGTATTAAGAAATGATTGATCTTGCGCGGGGAAAGAAGCGCGCAATGTGCACACTTCCCATGCCTTCGCAGATGGTGCCAGGAGAGGATCCAAACAGACAGGTCGTCAGAATTCCAGGTACATTGCGCCAAGGGCTCCAGTTTAGGGCATGTTGGTGGGCGATGTCCTTTGCACAAGGCAGTCCGACCCTGCGAACACGGCAAGTTGTGGATTTGCAGCAGGCAAGTTGGTCACTTGCAAAGGGAGCTGAGAACAGTAGAAACATAGAAGCCAGCTCGTCCGGCTCATAGCCCCAGGTACTTATCAACAGGTTAATTGGCACACATGGCGAAACACGGTTGATGTGCCAGGTAAAGCAGCACGGGCATGGGCAGTGGATGTCCTCGGCGATTGTTGCAAAATAGGAGACCGTTTCCATCTTGAAATCAGATATCAGAGAGACATTCGCGGTATGTTTTGTCATTATCCACGACCAGGACACAGTCTTTGCTTTATTCAAAGCTAGCGGCACAAAGCACAGTGAGAATGGCCAGCGCCGGTTTGCCGAAGCTGTTTATGAAACAGCCGCTTTGCTTCCAAGTGTCTCTTGGATAGATGCAATTGAAGGTGAAAGTTGGGATGTTTATGCTTGCAGGGTCAGGCGGACGTCTTCCTCAGTGCGGGCAGCAGATATTAGCTAGGTATACGTGTATAGACTCCCAAGACAATCGTTTAGAAACCCGAGCCTCTCTCTTCCAACACAGGCATGTCACTTCATGGCTTCTACGTGCCAAACACGACGGGCCGGACGTCGAGATGCAGTCCAGACATAGAACGCGCAATCACAAAAATAGCACGCAAATGGCAGATCAAACCCAGAGCGGTGAAGCTGAAACAGGAAAAGCGCATCATTTTTCTTCTTGAGCAATCCCCCCAAACCGCCTCCCAAAAGAACTGCTGAAACTCCATTCCCAACAGGTGGGGCAACCGGTGCAGATGATTCAGACATGGAAGCGAATTCGACCAAAAGGCCAAATAAAGCTATGAGTGCAGAGCCCAAGGCTGCAGCTAAGCTAGATCATAACACCAGCCGAGACTGAGACTACATAGCCAATGGATGCGCCTCAGTACAATCATGGATATAAATTCGTTCTTTCACACCTGCGCTCATGGAACCCCGCAAACTTGAATACGCTGCCTTGGGATGGTCGCGTGCCAGGTTCTAACTAAACCGATGGTGTGATGAGCAGGAATGAAAAATAGCTCAGATAGAGAGAGAGAGAGAGAGAGAGACTTCAGGCTTGCGGTTACAGAGCATGGCCAGCATGCACTCCGCCAAAAAACATGGCACGGGATCACCCGGGGTCGCTCTTACAGTGTGGGTGGAATCCTGGTCGCCCGTCGACAAGATGTGCGAGGCCATGTTGTGGAACATTGTGGAACAGCAACTCCTGCACAAAGAAGGGGAATTATGATCAGCATCAGCTGGAGGCATCCCAGTCCAGATACGGTATCGCCGGAAATTTGGCTGGAGGACATTGCCCAATCCTGCTTTGTATGCCACCGTCCGCGAGGTGCCTTGGTTACGAATTTGCGATTGGAACCTAACTCCACAAACGCCTCATTGGCTGCGCTGGAGTTTGTGCAGTTCATGGCCCTGAATCTGAGTTGATTCCCAGCTGTTGGGCATACGATCGTTGCATTATGCTAAGCAGTCTCAAGTCTCAAACTTGACAGACCTCACAGGCTTGCAGGCATGAGCATGTAGCGATCATAAGATCATCCATCTCGGTGGGCTGTTGAACGTGTCCACGGAAGTTGAAGGTTGCTGAAGCCCACGCATGATTGTTCTAAACCACCGGACATGCCCCAAGGTGATTGGAGAAAAGCTCTGGAAGAAGAATGGGCCCATGTGAGCGCACCAGCAGCTCTGCGGGCGGATGAGGAATGGCGGTGCTTCAACCTGGCCGCCTTGAGATCCAAGGCCAAGCTCAAACAACCACCGTCCTGTGGTGGCGGTTGCAGACCCAAAGGCTCGTTGCCGGAGGTTTTGAAGGTTGGATCTCAAATCAAGTTCAAACAAGGCGAAGGCACATTCAGGCAAAGGTCTTTAGCGAAGTATTGTCACAGTAGACAAGTGATGCCGCCGAAAACCGAAGGAGTTTTCAGCCGCTTTCTTTCAAGTGGTGGTGTTCTGCCTTTTACTCAAAGGCTGTGGTTTGATTTGGTTGGATGAAAGCGGTGTGGGGGGTAACCGCAGATCGATGGGCAGGTCAAACAAAGAGCGTGTGCCCGCGTCCATGCGTTTGATCGCGATGGAGCTGGCGCCGTGACCGCACGGCTGTTGAAACCGAAACTTTGATTTACCTTTGGATGTGGCGCGGCGTCGCATCTTGCTCGATGACGGTTTGCACGGCTGAAGAAGCACTTTCTAGGCACTGCTGGCCCCGAGGCACATGTCGCACCAAGACAAGAGAAAAATTGGATGAAATTGGAGTCTTCACCGACAAAAAAAACAAAGTTGCAATGGTTAGTTTCGCACTGACCGTTGGCCGGAAATATATATCGGTTGAAGGCTTTGAATTCGAAACCATACCTCCGTAATCTTGTAAACACTTAATCTTAGGGAGGGTCTTGCAAAGTTCCGATTCTATGCGTTTTCCTCTGTTCTGGCCAAAGATTTCCAGAAAGTTCCCCAATGATCGTGGTAGCCAGATCCCACCCAGGATATCCTTGGATATCCAACGACTATTTTCAGATCAGTCAATCCTGTTGACTCTACCATCCCGAATTACCCAAGGCCTCGGGTGATCTACTCAGCGCAGGCGCAAATGTGTCAAGTAAAAAACGTGTCAGTTTTCGAGTTTGATCAAGGAATTGCTACCAAGCGCATTGAAGTGTATAAATTAAAATTGAGATCACGAAAAAAGGAAGCAGGAACACCCTACAGCAATATAATTTCATAGGTGTTTTGCATCCTGTTGGCAAATCATTTGGTTGTGCCACAATGCCATACACTGCCACACCATGAATTTTTCCTCACCATGAACTGTGTTGACCCTGCAGGCACCACTTGGCACAGTGTCCAGCTCAGTTTGGGGCGAGGCAACGGATGAGTTGAGACGTGCATTTCTTCTTGCCAGAATAACCAAATTTTATCCAAATGATATGAACAATTGTGAAAATATATGAAATCATTTCATTAAGTTCCAAACCTTCATCGGTCATGATGGTTCAGACTTGGATGCGGTTCCGCTGGAAACAGTTACTCTTCTGTGCGGATTGTAAAATTTTAGAAAGGCCAGGGGTTATGGTCCACAGGCTCCTCCGTTTCCTGTGCCGACCCAATGAGGTTGGTTTTGATTTGAATCGGGATGGTTTGCGCCTCAATCATCCTCAAGCCGTTTCTTTGTGTTTTGATGTTGAGTTGTTCCCTTTGGCCCGGTCTCCTTTAAAGTGCAAGAGAGATGGGCACAGGGTGAAATTGCCGAATTTTGAATAGTTGTTTTTTTGACGGGGGGAATAGTCGTTGGGAAAATCCAAGTGTTTTTGCATGACCTGGTAACAGCCTTGGATGCTATTCGGAAATCAATCATGTACACACAGTGAATATCCCTGACTGTAGCATGATGTCTTTTCTCGGCGTCCAGCACTACTTGGGGTTTTGAGGTTTAAAAGAGCGACAGAGTTTGACACGTTGTTGTGCAGGAAAACAAAACAAGATGCTGGGGATACTGGTTACTGGGGTTGCCCCTGATTTTCTAGGATGCTGTTTATTCATCCGTGTTGCAAGGTCGAGCAGATTTGGAGATCATTGAAGGTTTGCAGTCTGAGGTGCCAGTACTACAGCGCCAAAATGGATCATTTGACAGATTCGAAAATCACCTCACCAATCCTCACCAGATTTTTGGGTGGATTTCAGGGTCATCATGGGTCACCAATTGCCGAAATTGAACAATTGTTTACCTCAAGGATGCGACTGCATGCCATCGCATTTCTTCCGCTATCAGGTCAGTCAGTCATGCAACTTGGTACCGTTGGTACCCATTCATGCCCATTTAGTTTGCTATGTTTGCTGCAACCTAACACTAGTTTTGGTCAAGGATTGATGCGACAATGTGCGTTGTATGTGGCAGGCCACTTCAGTCCTTTCACAGGGCCCCAAGGTGACATTGTCAACCGGCCCAGCAAAGGCCGCGTAAATCACGAAGTTGAAAGGGGAAGACCGGGAAGACGATAGAAGATGAACAGAAGATGAACTGTTCTTAATTTCTCATCAATTTGTTGAGATGAGGATAGATGAGGCGTAATGACTCATGATTGATTTTCGACCTTTACAGTATCGAGGCTTTGTATTAAACCGAATTGAACCTAGCAACTCAAAGCGATCTCAACTCTTTTTGTTTGCCCTTGATGACTTTTGATGTCAGGGTTATGTGCGACCTACAGAGTACAGCATCGCAACCTTTGGGTCACAAAACGAGGCAGGCACACCGGGTTCGCAGTTCAGTCCCTATGCTCCTGTGCTAGAACTGAAAGCTCGAAATGGCAGATGCAAAAGTCATTTGAAATTGTGTGGTATTGTCAGCATCCCTGTGGCAGAATCTTGCAAGCTCATAGTACTGACTGATCGGTTAGTTCCTAAAAAAACTTTGGCGGCTGCCATTTCGGCTCACTCTTTCAGCACCTGGCGGCTCATCCGTCAGGAACGAAATCAAGGTGTAGAGATCAGTGCAAATCAGGTGGCAAAACTCTGTTAATGTCTTTTGCAGACTGTTACCACTACCCGCTGGCCACAACCAGATATGACCAGGTTGATACTGTACACACATGTTCTATCGTGTTCCAGTGTGCTAGTTGGCTGAATCAGCTCAGATTCTGTATGCTTAGATCATCAATTGATAAGGCTTCCACCTGAAACAGAGTCAGCTTAGCAGCCTTGAACTTTGCCCGATGGCTACGGCCATGGCGAAGCAGATTGGATGTGTCATAAGTCAGGGGGTCTCAGAACTTTGCTGAACACACCTGGGGTGTAGGTCAAAAGTGGGTACCTCAATAATTAAATATATTAAATACAAAATAAATCAAAAAATGAACGTATATGAACATATACTAAAATCCGTGGTCCCAAAGGGATTAAATTTTGATGCATCCCCACCTGGACATGTCATGGGCGTATTTTCTCTGGGGAAAGGGAGTGTCTCAACCAGGTTTTGGGACATGCCCTAAGGCAGACGGGCTTGCTGCTTGCGGCAGCTAGTGCTGCCCCTTTCCAGAGGTAGCTGTTGGGGTCATGCTGACGAGAGGATGCGAAATGGATCCATACTATGGTTTTTGGTGGTTTTTGTATGTTTTTGTCCCATCCAAATGGATTTGCACCGCATCACATACGCAATTGGTAGGCTGAAGTCAACTTCTGTACTGTACTTGATATAATCGTTTTTGTTGGCCCTTTGTTGCCTTCAAGGCAGATTGGGCCTTTGTCGAAAGTCAAGAGTCCACTGCAGAATTTGCCAGGCATGCCATGTTCCAGAGCATTCTCATCAGGCGATGGCTTGCACTGGGTATTTGGTCAGTGATCCAGGGATATCCAGGGCAGGTGTCGTTTGCAAAACTTTGAGTGGTCATGACTTTTGTGGCAGAATGGGCATTTGCTGCATTTGCACATGGAGATGTATCGCGATACTTTGGGAATGGTGTTTTTTTATGTTTTTTTGAGGTTGGTGTTTGCAAGTTTGAACAGAAACGCCGAGACAATCCGAGACATATATCATATATCATTGATATCATATGAATAGTTTGCCATATTGTGTCATGGACAGCTGCATGTTTGAGGATCACCAAACCTCGAATTCCACCTTGACAAAAATATACTGCTATTGGCATGTTGTAATCCAGGTGAATGATATCATCATGAGCCAAGGATGAAATCACATGCAACCAAGATGCGAAGCAACCATATTCCAGATCAAATACGTTTCCATTCAGAAAACAAAACACGTGTAAACAATTCCAAACCATGGAAAAAACCATATCAAATGAGGATTTCCAGTTTTCCAAACCATTCCAAACCTATCCACATTGAAAAACTTGCAGGGATCCTTCCCTGCTCCACAGGTGATGATGGTTTCCGTGCTCAGTGCGCTAGCCCAGTGTTGAACAGCGACATGGCGGTTCCAGGTTGCCTTGGGATGCCCGGAAGCAACTGGATTCATCGGACAATTTGATGACTTGAAATTTCTTGAACTTCTCCATTTCTATATATTTCTATCATTTTCTCATATAGATATGATATGTTATGATATTTTCATATATATGTTCTCAATGATGTTCGCAGGTATTTTCGCCATGTTTCCTGCAACTTCTCCAAATCCCCACGCGCAAACCACACGGAAAACGAGGCGCCACGAAGGCAGCGCCTCGGCGGCGGCAGCTTGCCCAGAGGCACATCATTACAAAAAAAATATAGATTCTAGATGATTATAAAATATTATATATATAGTATTTTTTTATTATATATTATATAGAATATTCTAGATATTATAGTACCGGTTTTCCATAGATTATCCATAGATTGTCCATTTTTGGCTCATTTGGATTTACGACATGGACATGATCAGGAGGAAATAATCTTGGTCTTAAAAGGCTTCAGTAAGGCACTTCTGCCACAACGTTTGACCGTTTGTTGGCCACGGCTTCACCCCGTTGAACAGAAACTTGGAGCCACGATTACATCACAGAAGCGATTGGAAGACGTTTCTGTTTCTGTTTGAACCCCATTGTATGTATAATATATTTATACAGATTATATATATGATTATATAACGTTATCAAATTGTCACCATTACCTGATTATCCTCATTGGGGGATAGGCTGTCAACATTGGGGACACGATGGGGCCAGGATGAAGAGGACCTTGCAGGAATGCGAGTTGGTGCCTTACGGATGATGCAACATGGCGTCCCTCGGCGATGGATGCTGTGGTCCTCCCAGATAATCCCAGATACAAACTGGATACATCATGATACATCAAGGAGTTATGGGTTATGACACTTATATGATGATTAAGTGTTTCCCCACACTTATGCACCGATGGAGGATTGACAGAAACTTTATGAAACTTTATTAAATTTTCATGAATTTTCAGTACTTCTGGAAAAAGTAGTGGCTAATATACCCGTTACTGGATGTTCACGACGCAGGGAACTCATTTCATATTTGCTTTATCTTCCTTTTACCTCCTCATAATGTCCTTGTATTTCACCAGATATCTTTGCTATCACCCTGCTGCCACTGCGGAGCCAGGCTGGGCGCAGCATTGCTGGCAAAGCCGGATCCATTCCGCGACGGCGTCCCAATTGGGTGGCGGCCAACCTGGAGGACTTTGAGCGCCGAGAAGCACCTTACGATACGTATCCTATCGTATCCCTTTGCCAAATCCATCCAAATCCGTGAAATTCCTAAAACTGCTTTGTTCTTCACAGCTGTAGCATCAAGCAATTTTTGGACCTCCATTTTGATTCTAGAGAAACTGAATGCGTTGGAGTGCCAGCTGCAAGTTGGTTCTGCACAGGACCCAACAAAAGAGGCCAGCATAATAGTTGGGAGACTGTGGAAACAGCTGGCCTTGTGGTGCTCAGAGTTTCGCTTCCAATGGACACTGTCAAGTTTGGTCACAAGTTTCGCATTCATTACCATACTGTATCACTCGTCATCCCACAAAGTGTTCAAAGGACATGCACTGACTGACACACAGAGTTGTCAGATGCCTCATGAATCGTCCTGTGTGGTATCCAGAGCAGGTCAGACGGTCCAACATCGACGAGAGACACTTCTTGACCAACGATGGGGCGGAAGGAAAGACCATCTTCGAACGGTCTCGAAGTGCTACGAGGACAGGGAAGAGTTGGCGGAAGGGACTTCTGTCACCCAACATCTCCCAACACATCCTTTGCTGACACACAGTATCAAACTTCAAGTAGATTTTTGGTCAGAGACCGTGAGCCGCAGAGTTTGGTGTGTTGATTGCTGGCCTCTTGGGACAGGAATCGGCTGCAGCGCAGTGTGGTTGCAGCAGCAGAATATCGAAACAATCAACAGGGACCAAAGTCCCAGGTGTTGGGAAGCTTAGAGGTCCCGTGGTGAAGGGATTGGCAAAGCCGGCTCCAATGGACCTACCAAATAAGTATTCCAAAAGTTGTTTCGAATGTTAAACCCAAATCATCCCAAATCTATCCAAATCTTGTCTCCTTGCCACAGTCATAGGTGTATCAGTGTATCATTTCAATGTAGTCAGCGGATGTCAGTGGTTCATTTCGGGTGAACTGAAGGATTGCATAGAAGACGCATGGCTTCCAGATGCTTCCAGTGACTTCAGACTTTGTTTTCGATGCATCAATCCAGTAGAGATGTTGAGAATCCTTGAAGCAAATAGGATCAAATAGGAACAGCAAGATACGGTAAGGCATGAAATTTCTTCTACACAAAATTTGGGAATGGACTTCCCCTAGTCAATTCTTTAAGGGGGTCTTTGCTGAGGTCCGGAAGTACCACATCCATGGAAGACAGTCCCTGGAGTTTGGTTTAGATCGAAAGATGAGATCCGGACTCGTCCTTTTGTTATTGATGAGAAATTCATGTTTTATTGATCTTTATTGTTTTTCGTCGTTAACTTTAAAGTGCAAGAAATTATTCTTGGCAACCACTATAGGATGTGCAAACTGTTTTTGTCTTTATACTTCAGTCAGTCGTGTCGGCATTTTGTTGAAAAATGCACGTCCCGCCGCATTATCCCACATCCAATCCAATTGTTTCGCTTCAACAGTCTTGAAATGACATGATTCCAAGGAGATTTGGAAGAAATTGAGCAAGATGTGGAAGAACAGATTCAGATTGCCATTGCCAATGGAGAGTTTGACAACATCGAAGGCTAGAGCAGGGAGACAAAACATGCAGTATTTGCACATTTCTAAGCCAAACAGAAACATATTGAGTTGAGTGGTGTGGTGAGACTCGCTCATCAGGCAAAGGAAAGCCTTTGAAGAGCAGCTTGCTGGGCAATGCTGACAATCCCTATTTGGACCGTTCTGGGTGTTTCTCTTTTGTGTGGCCAAAAAGCGGATATCAGCATGAGACCAACTCCAACCATCACTTGCAGCAGGGCCTATTTGGGATCCCAAGTGTGCAGGTTTCTAGGATGAGCATCCTAGAAATTTGGATCCTGGCAGGACCAAGCGGATCGTGTCGGCTACGGCTTGCTCCAGAAGCATGGTTTCGCCCCGGAGCTCTGAGGGTTGCGCCCTTTTGGACGTGAATGTGATTCCTATAGAATTCTACTGTGCTGTGCTTGGAACAGGACAATCTATTAAACTGTTCAAGCGAAGTACATGTCTGATATTGTCTGATAGTTTCCATAGATTCCTTGATTCTTCCTATAGCCTATAGACATCTATAGACTCCATACATCTCCATACTATGTATACACTATGTAATACACTATGTAAACATAGGCCATGATAGGCCTAAATAGATCATTAATGATCATTATAAATCCAAGATCTGAATCAAGGCACCGCCAGGAGTGGATCGAGCAACAGAAGCGGATCCACAGTGACCTGGAGCAGCACGTCAAGGAGCTCTCGGACTCCTGGGCCGCCAGCCAATTTGAGCCAACACACGCCTGGGTAGCGCAAAAGGACGGGGACTGCGGTGAAAAGCTGTGGTAAATTGATGTAAATTGAAGGATGATGTCAGTTTCACTCCCTGAGTCAGCATGGATAATATATGATAGTATAATAATATGATAGAAGCTTCACTCAGAGACCCCACCACCAGACCAACCCTACCTTGGTGACCAATATAGTGGCAGGACCGATTTCGGCAAAAGATGGCTGCTCTCAACAAGCGCGTAAGAGACTACAATCTCAACTGTCCGGTCAATGCCCAAATGCTCCTCTTCGATCCAGTTGAGGAGGCAGATGGCAAGTGGTCAAACTAGTGACAGCCAGTGACAGCTGTGATTGGAGGATGATTTTGAAGGTTTGGAGTTGGAATCCACCCAGTGATTCAATTGATGTTTCTTTTTTTCCACTTCGCATGGAATTTTGTTGCAACACGCAACTCAATCTTGGGACACTTCGAAGTGAAATGGCTTGTTGATTTCATGTCGAAGTGCCAATGGCAGTACTTGGAACCTGGCACTATCTGGCACTCACATTTCCCATGAGTTCTGTGTTCTGTGCCACTGTGACGTGGTATCCTTGTGGTAGCTGTGCAGATTGATCAGATTGTACAGGCCAGACGGGCAAAGCGAGAAGCTGAAGCCAGACAAGCGAAGGCTAGGACATCCCAGCGGATGGAGGTACTAAACTTAGTAAACATGACAGGGGGAAGAGCACATCCGGATATTTTGAAGCGTTTCATATCGTTGAAGTGACTTGTGATATATATGATATATATGATATATATGATATATATATATAATTTATATAATAGATATATAGATGTTGGATCCCCATGTAGCTGAGATTTGAACGGCTGGGCCCTTTTAGCAAGAATGGCAAAGCAACAAGGAGATGACAAATGCACACGAGATTTGTTGGAAGGCAATCGAGAGGAGTGAAAGTTATTGATAGGGGATGATAAGAATTTGCCTGAAAATAGAATACCCCCAAAATCCCTTGGTTAAGCTGGGCCATGTTGGGTCAGTTTCCTGTTGAAGTGACAGGTGTCTGCCCCAGCGCTGAACACAGGCTGGCTACGGCACAAACTTGAAAGGTTGTAGCGAGGTTTGCTTCACTCATGGAAGAAATATAAAGATTATAAAGCAAAGGCTGTAGTCGCATTTCTCCAAGAATAAATCTTACGTTTTGCACTGGATAAAATATAGGCATGCAATTTATCCATATTTCAGTAGAATGTTGCCTGGTCTTTTTTGAGTTGCTTAATAGTGTATCCCGGCCAGGTATCGCCATCAGTGGCGCCCGTCAAAGCGCTCTGCTGCGGGAGGTTCGGGGGTGGCCCCATGTTATGCATCCATTAAATTCTGAAGATATGTTTCATGATGTTTAATGTATAGGCTGTATAGGTTGATACTATATGGCGATTCAATGCATGTTTACATGTTTTTTGATTTACACATTGATGATCAATTGGTCATGGATTGGTAATTGATGGTTGATGGATGGTTAATGGCTGGTTGATGGATGCTTATAATCGATGGTTGACTGGGAACTACTTCAACAATCCATTCACATTTAGGCATCCATGAATCCATGAGCCATACAGGCCATACACGATCCATCCCTGAACCATCCCCTCACCATCCCTGATCAGCAGGCGCTGTTTTCCCGATCTTCCACCAGGCTCGGTGCACGTGGGCTTGCAACTGGTCAATTGCATTGCACGGGAAAAGAAGCTAACGGAGATAACCATGCCAGCTTCAAGTCTCAACACGGCATTCAGCAATGACTGAATTCCAGAACACCTACCCAAAATCATATTCAATAATTCTTCACGTTGGCAATGGAAACTCCCTGATTTGCAGCTGGTTCACCCATTTGAAACCCTGTTTATCTCCCAATAGCCAGCTTGAATTGCCAGATAAAGCCAACATTACATTGCTGGATAGATATGGATAGATAAAAATATGATAAAATGGCTTCTGAAATAAAACTGCACTTAGCCCAGAATTCCCCAGGATGCCAAGGCCCACATCTTCCTAAGGCCTCCGGGATCAGCGCCGCAACGCTCCGTGTGGTCCAGGACGGTCATCTGGGTTGAAACATCTGAAATAGATTGGTCCATATATATATGTCTATACTGTATGTATAATACTGTGTATATTTGTGTATATATATATTATATTATATATGATCTCATTGATTCTTGAAGTATGTCACACCATTGTAAACTGTTCTGATCCCCAAGCAGTCTCAGAGTTTGGTAAATATGCACATGCATGTTTCTGATAGAGTTCCACGGCAGCACGAGCCGTTTTGTTTGCAGGATGGCAAGTGCCTTCAAGTTTGGAAGCTGAGAGAACGATTACCTGGTAAGTGCTTTCCCTGTAGAATCCTGCACGGAAGAGGAGAAATGCAAACCCATTTGAACTGAGAGGGTAGGATTTGACCTGGCAAGTCAATGAATCATGGCAGCAAAGCTTGCCTGAAGCCCGAGGCCGTGCGCCTGTTTTTCGCAGCAGCTTTCAAAGACATTGCTGCAAAGACCAGCATCCGAAGTTTCCAGAAATCATCATCGTCAAAAATATCCGGTTGTGCTCAGCTGCTCATTCCACTCAGCTGTCACCTGTCAGTCGCGACCGCCAGGGGGGCCCTGCTGCAGCCCCGCCGCCCGGACATCGGAACTATTGCTCCTCCTGCAATGCGGAGATCATGCCAGATGCCCGGTTCTGCCGGATGTGTGGCAAGAAGTTTGAGGCACACTGGAGCCAAGCTGGAGACTGGGTGATGCATGTTTAGACAATTCATGGGAGGTGCAGCACTGGTGCAGCAATAGATGACTGAGTTATACTTAGTTACTAGATTCTACCAGTTAGTTTTTGGTTCCAGTGTTCAAGTAATTGTGTTTGAAAAGAATGACCAATAGCAAAATGAACAGCCCCACTCACCCGAAGGAGCCTCAGTTCATTCGCGTTGATCCAAGAGCTGAACCTCATTTGGGTTTGTCTGAAAGTAGAGTACCCCTAAAGCCTAGAACCCAATGAATGATAATATTTTTTCCCAGTAAACTGCCATATATAACTGGGCGATCAATATATATATATATACATATATATACACATATATATATATATATTCATCTATATAATATTCCCCATTTTCAGAAATGGTGCAGCGCCGGATTTGCCAGGGTTTAGAGCAAACCTTTTGAGCAGCCGCTGGGAACAGTAGGCGTCAGACGAGACTGGGCGCACTGTTGATGATGGAAGGATGAGGTGGACTTAACTAAACCCCGCTGAAAAGCCACGCGCGGTCTGAATTTGATTGGATTATCTTCGATTTATAATCTACAATTAATATAGTCGATATTTATATTAATACAAATACAAGTACAAGTACAACTCAGCATGCAGCACAAGTGATTCATTGAAGTCGTTATAAGTCTTTGCCCTTCCAAGTGTTGCAAAATTGCAGAGTTTAGACTTAGCAGTAACTGCAGGGATCACCTAGATCCCGCACAAGCAGAGCCAAGTGTGAATGATAGGGGTCAAAGTATACCCCCAGATGGTAGGTGTCAGATTGTGGTACACGTACAGCCATTGCCGCGTGTAGATTATAGATCGCAGTTTGGCGGTCGTTGCCGGGTGGAGCAGAAAAAATGGTGGGATGTTTTTTTTGCAACGACTGCCAATGGAGACGCAGGGTTGCACAAAAACTCCAAAAACATATCACTTTGGTTTGTCAAGAGCTGAGATTCCAATACAATGTCGTGTTACTGTACTGTAGTTCATTTGTGGAACCCTGTGATGGTTGAATGCTGACAAAAGCTGCAAGACGCAGTGCGAGTCAAGAAAGTGGAGCTGATCATCATTATTTGATTTGGCTTGGATCATCACTGTCGTAGGTTTAATCATGTGGTGACCGTTGGTGATCAAAGGAAGCCAGTGTTTTGTGCTAATTTCTTGGATCCAATCCCATCCCTCGCACCAGCTCGTGACTATGCTTGACTAGGTATGTACTGTTCACGGGTGTCCATCCACTTGAGCCAGGTAACACTTAGTCAAACATATTCAGGCCTTGTTTGTTTGACTATATAATATGACTATATAGATTATAAAGATCTCTAAAGTTTAATTTGAAGGTGACAAGGACCGGGTCCTTGAGATTGATTTGCCCATACTGTTTTGTCAGGCAATGATTGCAACACTGCCATTTGCCAGATTGGCTCAGAAATTCGGGGTTCCACACAAAGAACCAGTAGTGCTGTCTGGTCAGCAACATTGATGTGTTTGATTCTAGATGAGTCGAACAAATGAGACAAACATCTCCGATCATCTCCGTTTGTTTGAATAAATTTAAGCCGCTTGTTGTTTCAGGTTTGATGTATCTTGGCTTGATCCCTGCAATTCAACAAACCTATGGTGTGTTGGAACACTGCCACAGAAACAGAGAGCACCGGAGGTTCTTCGTCATGTAGCTCCACTGCAGATGGTCGGCCTATGGCTCGTTCCTTTTGCTGTGCCTCTCAGCGATGGCTATTTTGTTCAGGTGTCAGCGTCAATGCAGCGAGTCGCAGTGCACATGCTTGTGCCCCATAACAACGGATCAAGTCAAACCCCCATGGTGATCCGGAACGTTTTTGTTGGTCCAAATCCTCTGTGCCCTGCATCATTCTTAAATACATGAACCAACGATTCCCCCCTAGAATCAAGGACTGTGCTCAGGGAGGGAGCAACAAAAACGCTGCAGGTGCCAGGGGAAAGCAATGAAAGCTTGGCCCAGGGCCGCTGGCCGGGAGCAGCAGCAGATGCCTGTTTGGCTTGGGCTGAAGGTGAACCAGGCCGGAAACTGATCTTAGTAGATCTTATATGATCGTATATGATCGTATTGCTGACAACATGCAACAACCAAACAAGTATGAGGTTTCAATGGGTTTCAACCTTTGCCAGCCATCACATGGCAGCTATATGATATGACAATATATGACATCAATGTTGTGGTTGCATGTGGTTGCTACATGTTGCGACCAGTTGCCTACATCGCTTGTATGTTCCGCATGGAGTCACCAAGGCTATGAGCTGCGACGAATCACCACCAGGAGGGCCAAATTCTTCCCGGAGGCGCGAAAGGAACTCCTGCGGAAGGCTTCGAGTTGGACGGTTCTGCCGGAAGCTTGGCCGAACTTGGCATGTTGCGGGCAGGTTGTGTCAAGGGCTTCATCTCCCTTCTTTTTGTATCCTTCTGCTGTGTCATGTTTGTTGAGGTTTCTTGGGGCGAAATGATACCTACTAGCAAAGATACATGAAGATACTATGGAAATCTAAATGCTCCACAGAGGCAGGTTTGTTGGAGTGCCACGAGATGCACACCTCAGGACTGTCCAGCAACCAGCTGGACAATACGTTTGCTGAACGCATCTGTATTTGCAGATCGAAATTCCGAAGGAGAAGTGGAATTGGCAGATGTTATCCAGGAAATCCTGTCGTCAGGCGAAACAACCATGCTACAAACTGTGTCTTCCCGTTTGGCTTTATTTGGTTTACTTGGCCATGCCGGGCGAAGGAAACGTTCCTTCCGCGGCATGGGAGCTTTGTCCCCTGTGATTTGGGACGTCTTCACAGAGTTGCCGCATTGGTCGTTGCTGCAACGACAGCTGTGGGCTTCCATCCGCTCACGTCGGCCCTTGCCGTTGGGTCCGGCCATCCTGGAATTGTCCGGTGCAGGTAGCGATCCGCTGCTGCAGGCTGTTTTGTTGCTGACTTCCGCGCAGGAGATTCGGTTGCGCTCCGGCGACATTTTATCAGCCAGCAGCATTTTGGGGGAGGTCTCATTGTTGGTGAGCCGCGCAGCAGGAGTCTTGGAGCAGTGGGTCACAGATGTGAATAAGGCAGAGATGGTAAGGGGACTTCGAGATTGGCCGGTGGTGCAATTGCTGGCAGACTTGGAGGTCTCCGATCTGGCTGAACTGCAAGCCATGGGACGGGACGTCCAAACTCTTCAACAAGTTCGATTTTTGCCTTCGCCAGATGCAGCTTAGCAAAGAATGGTATGATCAGGTGTTTTTCTATTATGTTTATTTATTCTTCAGTCGGTTAGTTGAACTTTGATCAGGGCCCTTTTGTAAGCTGCAAGTGTCCAGTGTCAGTGTGTTCATGGCCAACAAACAACATACAGAAATCAACTATACTATACAGGTAGCTATCAGTGATTACAGGGTAGAGTAGAGAAGAGCAGAGTAGAGTAGAGAAGGGTAGAGTAAAGACGAGTAGAGTAGAGTAGTAGACCAGAGTAGAGTAGAGTCAGTAGAGTAGAGATGGGTAAAGCAGAGTGGAGAAAAGTATATAGAGTAAAGAAGAATATATTAGAAAAACATGAGAGCCCCAGATCCCTACTCACGCAGTGGCTGCATACAGGTGGTTCCGAGCCTGGTGCTTCCGTACCGAGAACCCCTCAGTGATCATGACACTTGATCGCGTTGATTTTGTTGGGTGCTGATGTCAGCTTTCTCTGAAAGTGGTGGCTACCATTGGCCATTGGCTACCTATAAAGTGGCCATTGAATGGGCGAAATCGATGATTCACTACGGGATTTGGGGACTTTCCCAAAATTGTCAACTGCATGACTGCACATGGCTGTGCATAAGTACAAGGTTGGCTAACCTTAGAGAAACTGCTGCCCTTTTCACCAAGGATCGAGACATTGGGCGGTTCCATTGCACCACTGACTTTTTCGCAGAGGTGGAGTACTGGATACGCGAGAGCAGATTGATTGCACTAATCTGCGATATTCTGCACTGCAACCCACAGGAATTAAAACACCAGAATAAGAATAAGACGTTAATAATTAATAATGATTTATATAATAATGTTTAATATGGATATTGCGTGATAGATCATGCTAGTACACTACATCAGACATGACATGTCGTATCATTTTGTTACTTTAGATTCTTCTGGTCCCATTTCTCAACGGACCTCCACATGGTGAGTACCTTGCTGCAGCTCTTCACGTGCTGACCGTGGAAACTCTGCAAGGTTTGCCAGGAGATCGAATGGTGGCAGTGGAGGTGCCGCAGCAGCAAATGCGGAACACGAGTTTGCAGTTAACTCCATAGTCCATAGATGTCCATAGATGTCCATAGTGTATAACAAACGGATTAATGGATATAAATGGGATTAAATGGGTAAGAACGTGTAGAACGGGATGCTAGGGACATATTAAAGCTTGATGTTTGGTTTGTGCTTGAGTGCATATTCTTGGAACAACTTGACTTTGCAGACCCACTTGATCCATTCTTGATCCATTGTTTTCTGATGTTTTCTGTATTTTCCCATACTGTAGTTCCACTGAGATGCCTAACAATCCCCGGGGTGCCAAGGTGGCATGTTGGCTTCCAGACTGCTTGGTGTGGGCCGGCCATCGTCTGGGCGGTCGCATTTCAGCTGCTTGCCTGGAGGCCCTACTTCAATGCCTTCGATTTGTTGTACATTTTTGTACACTATGATGGACATTGAGGGACTATATGACTATATGATAAGACTATATGAATCTATATAAAATTTGGTGATATTTGGTGGATTGTTTCAGACACTGATGTGAAAAACCCCGGGATGATGATCCCACACCTCCGTTCTGAAGGGGTTGAAATCAACCGGTTGAAACCACCAGGCCGATGATCTTGCTGCGACAGCAGGGCGCCGGTCCATCAAGCTCAATGGCTTTGAGGGACAGGCTGGGCCCATTTGCGCCCATTGGGCGGGGATGTCGCTGCGTCGCTTCACAGATCGATTTGGGATACGGTTTGATGAGGATCACCTTCTGATAATCGAACCGAACCTTCCTGTACAATTTTTGGGTAAATTTAGAGCTTCAATACTGGAGAGATCCGGAGAGTATTTCATGGGGACAACACCCTGGATAATTGGAGTGGTTTCGCTTCTGCAGTATGGATTCTTGGTGGTTTGCACTTCTGAATAGTGATCAGTGGAAGGTGTGCGCATTTTGGTAACATAGAAAAGGTGGGAGCATGCCTAATCCTAGCTTCCAGAAATTTTCAGAAATCATAAAAATATCTGAAACCATCCCGAAACCATCAGGTTCAAACTCTGATGGCAGGTTCATATGCTTCAACGCAGAGTGACCAGTTCACCATCATCGGTCCGGTGGCACTGCAGGGACCATGATGATATGAGCCACGAGGACAACATTGTGGGGGCCTCGAGGTTTCAAGTGATGGCTAGTGGGCAGAAATGACATCTATAGTCTATAGTAGGCATCTATAGACTATAGATGAGAACATATGAGAAGTATGGGGACCTGAAACAACCTGAGCAGAAGTGATGGCTAATGCAGATGGGTGAAACAGTGAAACCATCAATAATGGCCTTGATTGCTCAGGGTTGATAGATTGAGGGTCTTGCAGTTCTGGATCTTCAGCGTTGATTCCACCCCTTCTATGGCCGGATGAGGAAGACAATGTACATCTTTCCAACGATCGCAGATGTGGCTTTCAAAAGACAGTCCAGAGCTTAAGCTTACCTTGGACCTGGGTATGTCAGGGTATGTACATCCATTGGAACCCCCCCGTCTTCCCAAAGCATACCATTAAAATTACTATGGCTGGCCAATTGCTGGGCCAAGGACGGCGACAACGGCGTGGTGGATCATTTGGCCACCAGCATCGATCATGAAGTGGAACGACTTGGCTTTGATCACATCGACATTCTGAAGCTCTCGATCTCATCCATGGATATTTTGAGGCTGGTTGCACCCCCATTACGACCTGTCGCAACCCTGGATTTGAAGCTACAAAGGCATGCAAAGGCAACATGTGAACAGTTCTATATCAACTCTATATCAATTGATATGATGGACAATTGCTAGTTTTAACATGTTTTAACTAGTTTTTTCAAGGGGAAACACAAGTTAAATTTCGTCAAAGGTTCAAGGTTCAAGTATCTAAAACGAGGGTTCGACTTTTCTATCCGGCATGTGGCCTTTTTTTCAGAGGGCTCGTGAGTCATCCCCGGCGCAAACATAACAAAGCTGCGCTATGCTGCGCTTCAGAGGAGTGCCTGGAAAGCTTTGAGAAGGACCAGCAGGGTCTTGTTGGCTGATGCCTCAGCGACTCTCAGTGACTGTCGACACAAAAAAACATCTGTGAAACCAAGGCCACAGAGCCTCGACAGACCATGATGCAGGTGGAATTCCTGAAGACTGCGGGCTTTCAGGCCCAGCGGATCATATTTTTTGGTGCAGGTTTCATGTGACTCTTATTGACACTTCATGGGCGTTGTGAAAAATTATTTAAAATAATGTTTTACGATGTTCATTAATGATCATTAATATTCATTAATGGTCTATAATGGTCATTCATGTTCTGAGAAAGCGACATTTAGGAGAACTAGCTGTATCAATGAGTTTGAAGCAGCGTGGGATATAGAGATTGCGGAGCTTTGATGTGTTCAGCCTTGTGGCAGGAGATTCAAGTTCCAATGCCCGAGAAGTTTGCAGCTCGAGACTGGGGGAACACCGGGCCATTGCTTGGGTTATGACGGTTATGATGATATGGTTTGATTTGACGATGCACATATGCTTCAATTCCTTCTGTTTGGGACAGAACGAACTCGCTCATGTCAAGCATTTCCTGATCAGGTCTGGCGGTTCAACACCGTACAGTTTCTATGTCATTGGGCGCCGGAGTCCTTCATAAGTCAGGCAAAAAAAGAGTGCCAGGGACAATTCGCGGCAAACTCTTCGACTTCCACTGTCAAATCAAGTGGCAATTGGAACCAATACGCAGAGAGGCACAATTTGCACTACACATCACTACACAAATTGGCCATCAACATGTTTAGAGGTAACATACTGAACATGTTTTGAATAACATACTGAATCAATCTGAATCATAGACATACTATCTCATTGGGGGCGAAACTCGCGCAGCTCAAGCTCTGATTTGTGACTTACTGACGCACTGCGGTGCTGCGGTGCTGATTCGCCCATCATGGCTGTAACCTGGTTCTGGCTGCGCCGGTCGTTTGGTTATGTTTGTTTGGCGTAATTTCAAACGATCAACTGTTTTTGGGATTCGTTGGTATTTGTTGGTATTCAAGGGCAGGAGAGTTTCTGAAGCAATATAAACCGGTGTGGTTGTGGTGAAACTAAGCTGGGCAGCCCAATTTGGTGCTGCTGGCCGAGGACCATTTGGAGAGGATGTGGGGCGTGTGGGACGACATAGAGGAGAAACTGGGGCCCGAAGTGCGCGTACAGTGGCTGTGACAACCAGAACTTGCACATGGAAAAAATCCTAATAGAGACCAGCAACATGTGGTTGGCATTCTTGACCCCAATGATGTCAGCTAATTAACATTTTTTCGCAGGGTTTTCATGTATCACTAGTGTTGTGGTCAAAACAGCAGGTTTGTACCACAACATGCCACAACATTTGAATCTTGACTCGTGTGACATCGGCCAGGGATCTGGCATTGGTGCGGACGATCATTGGTGAGGGCCATAGTGAGCGGGGCCATGTTGTGGTCTCGTCATACGTTCGAGCAAATGTTTGGCACCAAACCATCCAATTGTGGGCATCAAATATTGACTCATACATACTCATACCAACTAATTATACTTCTTGATTTCTTTTTTATTCGATGTATATATTAAATTATATTAATATAAATTATATCCCATCAGATTTCTGGCACCTTGCCGTGTTGCTCAGGCTCTTGTGGTATTTGAAGAACAAGCCAGCCGGGCCCTAAAAGTGGGGAAATCACCCTTGTTTGGTTGGATTGCAAGTCCATCGGATGATCATCTCATCTTAGGCCTGAAATGTTTTTTAAAGAAATTCGGGGTTGAACTTTGAAGCAATATTGCTAGGGACACTTTCCAAGGCAAGGAAACCTTAAGAGCATTTAAAAGCCGTGCTTTGATAGCCATGAGCCGCCCAACTAGATCGCCTGGAGCTGTACCCCCTCGACATGACTTCCTATCATTTCCTATCTACGTTTGAAGGAAGGGTGTTCAGCAGCTAGGATTTCTGCAATGATTCAGGACCAAGTGGGGCCTATGGCCAAATTGAGGTTAGGACCTACAAATTATTCAGATTGGTACTGTAGATAGTCGTTGTTGGTCATATGGCCACTGACAAATGTCGACATAATCCACTGGCGAGCCCAGCAAGACCAATAAACACTGGGAAAAAATGGTAAAACAGGGAAACTAGGACAGGACAGGTTGGAGGTTAGGTGGGAGGCTGTTATGTTTTTGTTCAATCTTGTAATCTGAAATGTTTGACTGTTTCTTTTTGATTATTTTGCTAAATGTTTTGTTGAGGTTGTTGTAATAATGTTTGGATTGAATGAGGGTAGGTTTTGTTGAGGGTGTTTTTTTTTGCTGTTCAAATGTTTCTTCCTTACCTTTGATGTTTTTTCTGGTGGGGGTTTTGGGACTATTTTGCCCCGAACTTTCACTTCATTGTTTGGTTTAAGATGAGGGGGAGAATTGTTTAGACTGTTTTTCCCCACCTGCCAGGTGAGGGTTGTTAGATTTTATCTAAGTTGCCTGGTCCTCCTCCTCCTGCCTCCTCCTCCTGCCTCCTCCTGCCTCCTCCTCCTGCCTCCTCCTCCTCCTCTCCTCCTCCTCGCGTTGTCCTCCTCCTCTCGTTGTCCTCCTCCTCTCGTTGTCCTCCTCCTCTCGTTGTCCTCCTCGTCCTCCTGCTCAACTGCGACTCGCGATCCACAGTGTTCCCTGCCGGACCTCAACCACGACCATCCACGCCCAGTGTTCCCTGCCGGACCTCAACCACGACCATCCACGCCCAGTGTTCCCTGCCGGACCTCAACCACGACCATCCACGCCCAGTGTTCCCTGCCGGACCTCAACCACGACCATCCACGCCCAGTGTTCCCTGCCGGACCTCAACCGCGAGTATCCATGCCAAGTGTTCCCTGCCGGACCTCATGTAGGAAGATATGGGACAAAGAATGTGCAGAAGAAAGTTAGAAAGAATGTCAGACAAGAATGTCAGAAAGAACGGCCAGATAGAATGCCAGAAGATATGCCAGATGGAATGTCAGATAGAATGTCAGAAGATATGCCAGATAAAATGCCATGAGATATGCCAGATAGAATGCCAGAAGGTGTGCCAGATAGAATGCCAGAAGCTATGCCAGATAGAATGCTAGAAGATATGCCAGATAGAATGCCAGAAGGTATGCCAGAGAGAATGCCAGATAAAATGTCAGATAGATTGCCAGAAGATATGCCAGATAGAAAGCCAGAAGGTATGCCAGGGAGAATGCCAGATAAAATGTCAGATAGAATGCCAGAAGATATGCCAGATAGAATGCCAGATAGAATGCCAGAAAGAATGCCAGAAGATATGCCAGAACATATGCCAGAAGATGTGCCAGATAAAATGTCAGAAGATATGCCAGAACATATGCCAGAAGATATGCTAGGTAGAATGCCAGAAGGTATGCCAGATAGAATGCCAGATCGAATGCCAGAAGATATGTCAGATAGAATGCCAGAAGATTTGCCAGTAACAAATCGATAAATGTCATGGTGGGGATCACACGAAGTAAAGTAATTCCCCACCTGCCAGGTCAGGGTTGTTAGATTTTATCTAAGTTGCCTGGTCCTCCTCCTCCTGCCTCCTCCTCCTGCCTCCTCCTGCCTCCTCCTCCTGCCTCCTCCTCCTCCTCTCCTCCTCCTCGCGTTGTCCTCCTCCTCTCGTTGTCCTCCTCCTCTCGTTGTCCTCCTCCTCTCGTTGTCCTCCTCGTCCTCCTGCTCAACTGCGACTCGCGATCCACAGTGTTCGCTGTCGGACCTCAACCACGACCATCCACGCCCAGTGTTCCCTGCCGGACCTCAACCACGACCATCCACGCCCAGTGTTCCCTGCCGGACCTCAACCACGACCATCCACGCCCAGTGTTCCCTGCCGGACCTCAACCACGACCATCCACGCCCAGTGTTCCCTGCCGGACCTCAACCGCGAGTATCCATGCCAAGTGTTCCCTGCCGGACCTCAGGTAGGAAGATATGGGACAAAGAATGTGCAGAAGAAAGTTAGAAAGAATGTCAGACAAGAATGTCAGAAAGAACGGCCAGATAGAATGCCAGAAGATATGCCAGATGGAATGTCAGATAGAATGTCAGAAGATATGCCAGATAAAATGCCATGAGATATGCCAGATAGAATGCCAGAAGGTGTGCCAGATAGAATGCCAGAAGCTATGCCAGATAGAATGCTAGAAGATATGCCAGATAGAATGCCAGAATGTATGCCAGAGAGAATGCCAGATAAAATGTCAGATAGATTGCCAGAAGATATGCCAGATAGAAAGCCAGAAGGTATGCCAGGGAGACAGTTGTACAGTTGTGGCTTCATGTCAGAGAACACCTGCCAAACTGAGCAGACGACATGTGAACATGTGCAAAAAAGGTGTTGTTCGTAGATGTTCGCAGATGCTTTGCATAATCTTTGCATGAACCATTTGCTAATTTGCACGGTTTTTCCAGAAGAGTGGAATTTCATTGGTGAAGTTGAGATGGATGACAAACTTTAATGCAGAGTTTCCAGACTTTACCCAACACATGATTTCACCCCTACAAGCCTACAACTGTTTCAAGTGTATTCATCCGCACCGTGCCGAGGTTGAGATGACAACATATTCATCATCTACATTGAGGGTCGTTTCCCTGTGGCAGTGTTTAAACATTTTATGGCAAACTTCCCTGTCAAATCTTATGTGGAATAAATATATCCAACCAATGGCATAAATGCCAACGAAATAAATGCACACACACACACATACCCCAATATATAGGTTAGATTAGATTAGATATAGTATATCCCCCCTTCCCATTTATTCACCCCCCTGTTTGTCAGAAGGGACACAGTGGCAACGGTCTGGAGCAAACAATAAGGGAAATGGGAAAAGGACATTTAGCAAGATAATCAAAAAGCAACAGTCAAACATGTCAGATTACAAGATTGAACAAAAACACAACAGCCTCCCACCTAACCTCCAACCTGTCCTGTCCTAGTTTCCCTGTTTTGCCATTTTTTCTGGGATATTAAAGTGAGTGGTTTATGAACTATGCTTTGAAGAACTTAAAACCACCAATATGGATTAGGATATCCCACCAACAATGCTGGTTTTTCATGATGTTTTTCACAAACACCCAAAAACCAACCATTGATGTTTCTACATATTGGCTACTAATAAGCATACAGTAATACCGAGCCCACAAATCAAAAAACATGAAGACAGTCTGAAGACATGGTGATCAAAGGCTTCGAAATCGGTCATGTCCACAGGTCGGCCCAACACTGCTCACATCTAAGAGCCGCAGACTCGATATTTGGGTGGGTTTGTCGGCCCTTTGTCGCCCCTTTCTTCACGAGATGAACTGACGATACTATTGACCCATGAAAAAGAGGATTGTCACTAAAACGGGAGATTTACACATGTCAATACAATAGATTTGCAACATGTGTGTATTTGTTAGCTTACTTATGTAAACTTATGTATTTATATTATTGCCAGATCCACACATGTTTCTCGTATGATCACAAGAAGAATGAGGAATTCTCACAAAGCGACTAGGTCCATGAAGTCATGCAGATGATTCAGATGATGTTGCCAATGTTTCACAGTTGCTTGCAGCCTAGAGAGTGTGAAAATCCATTGTGGGATCATAAAGCACGATGGAAGTATCACACAAAAATGATTTCCAAAATATCGATGAGGGGTTCTGGCATGCCCTGATGTTCTGGCTTTCCAAAGAATGTGGACACTCAGAAAGGTGCATGGCTTTTGTTTGAGGTGCCATGATGCCACGATCGATGGACGACAAAGCCGGCAAAGCACCGGCAGGCCAGACCAACAATGAATCCAAACTCAAGGTTTGTCCGCTGCCAAGCTGATGCTAATTTTCAGTGCCATGACTGGAAGGCCTGTCTCCCTGAAATGGAATCAAATTCCTTGCAGCTCTTCACTGCCGATAGTTTTCCTGCACTGCAGGCCTCGATTTGAAGGTGGGAGCAGCAAGTTGAAAACCCCAGGGTTGTGGTTTTCAACTGATGCGACAGAATGGATCTGCCAATCTTCCAAGCAACGTGATTCAACATGGAAAGCACCAAAATGAGGATGGCATGACGTTTCAATAGAGCAGGGGTTGAAACATGTTTCGATATGTTGCAATAACATACTATATATATTATATTATTATTATAACATATATATATATATTGTCAAAGAACCCTACCAATGGAGCCCAACTTAATCTTTGGCATACACCAGGGAGTCAAAAGCCGTCGAAACAAAACAATTTGAACACATGGGTCGGTGAACACCCCTTCAGGTCATTTTTTCGTTGATTTAAACTGGTTCAATTTATCTTTAAGGGGTATGGTTTTAAGACTACTGGAAAGACTGCTAGTATGTAATTATGGCCCAAAGTACTCATATTGCACTGATGGATTTTTCAGGCTCAAGGAAAGTTAAGAGAGGTGCTTTGCTCTGTGTGAACACGCTGGTCTCAGAAGGTGGAGGTAAAGTTGTTTACACCTTACTCGGCTGTACGGTGATGTAAGAAGCCAGTACACATCAGTACACCGTCCCATGATCTATCGTACTGTACTGCAAATCATTGTTTAGAGCTGAGTCGTGTCATTGCGTTCATCCTTCATCCATTTGACGAATCCCATCCCCCTAATAATCAACACCCTCATTTTATGGTCCCAAATAAGTCCCAAAAATTATATGCATATAATATGGAAATCCCCGTGGTTTCTATAGGGATGTTTGATATGAACGGGGCAAGGGATGAAATTCCCCAGCTTAGACCTTGCTCAAGGCAGAAGAGTTGGAGGAGGCTCAGCGGGCTGCTCTGGGTTCTTTGCAAACCTATGAACTTTCCATGGATACTTTCTGGCATAAGGACATACTCTGGTAATCTATGGTATACTTTTTTGCCCAAGAGATCCAAGGCCGCCATGTTCAGGTGCCCAAATTTGGCAATGATCCAGGGAAATCCAGGGTAGATCATAGACTTCCTAGGAATACAGGTATGTTTCAAAACAAACAACTAGCAAAACTGGTGCTTGGCTGAACTTGCCACCACCTATATTGATTATATATTTATTTTTTTTTAAGGGGTTTATAATGAAATAGTCTAACCTTGCGATGACAATCCCCACCAAATAAAATCCCCCAAAAAATACCTTGCCACGTTTGGTTCCCAGAGGGTGCCGATTTCTTTTACCCACAACTATAATGAACCAATCGTTGCACCACGTCATCAAGGGGTTTGAAATGGTTTTATGCTCAAAATAAGGAATACCTAGCTGACCTAGCTAGGTTCATTCAGCATCGCCCCCATAGAATCGGTTTCAAACATGTTGCCTCGTACCCCGATGTTTGCGCTGGAATTTGACGCTTCCGATCACCAGCCGCAGAGAAATCGGCCGCTTTCTTAATGATGCTCCCATGTTTTTGTTAAAGAGTTCCAAGACACTAAGGACAGCAAATCCACATTCCATAAAGCAGAATTACCCTCCGGTAATCAAACCTGGCAATGCAAAACACCTCATTTATAGATTGTATAGATGATTTTCCCAGCTGTAACCTCCATTTACAGGGGAGATCAGGGGAGTCTCAATTGCCACGTTTGATTACCGGAGGGTATGTACACATGGCGAGATGTCCTTTCCCACATCTGATTACAAGTCCCGATGTAGAATGTAGTGCGCTGCCCACTGTGCAAGGCGTTGGGGGAACATCCCACGTGGGGGTTCCAATTCTGGGAAGGTTCAGTGACGGCTTGGTTCCGAACCCACAGGGATTCGGGGATTCAACATGATTCAACCAAGCAAACCATGTACTTGAAGGACTTGTAGCAACCAAAGGCCTGAACTTATGGAACAGTTTGGGATTGTGCCATGGGACGGCAAGCAATCACCTTGAATGATGATCTGTTTAGAAGCTTAACATTTTGGACACGTATTGGGCAGAGACCAACCAACATGTACAACATGTCATCATGGGCATTTAGTTAACAAACATCCAAAAGCATCTAGAAGCAATAGGGACAGCCGATCTAATCAACGAGGTTGCCAAGGGGAGATAGGAAATTGATGTTTTGGCAACAAAAACAACGCATGGATAGCAATGACAACAATAACAATAATCGAAGGAAGTTTAGAAGTCAAACTTCCGACAGTATGGACAGATGAAAAGCAGAGCAGGGAAGAGGCAGAGAGAAGAGAGAGAGAGAGTAGAAGAGAGAAGATCAGAGAAGAGAAAGAGTCAGAAGAAAGCAGATGCAGATGCGCGAAAAGGTAGGAAAGTCGCGAAACACTGCGTTTTTCCCGAGAGCGCCTGCGAAGGGTTCTTCGGAAAAAAGCAGCCGTTATACTACATCGTCACACCTACACATCTGCTGATCTACAGCTTCACACCTTCACATCTGCAGATCTTCTTCACACCCTCACACCTGCAGATCTAGATCTTCACACCTTCACATCTTCACACCCTCACATCTGCAGATCTACATCTTCACACCCTCACATGTGCTGATCTACATCTTCACACCCTCACATCTGGAGATCTACATCTTCACACCCTCACACCTGCAGATCTAGATCTTCACACCCTCACACCTGCAGATCTAGATCTTCACCCCCTCACATCTGCAGATCTAGATCTTCACACCCTCACATCTGCAGATCTACATCTTCACACCCTCACATCTGCAGATCTACATCTTCACACCTTCACATCTGCAGATCTAGATCTTCACACCCTCACATCTGCAGATCTGGATCTTCACACCCTCACATCTGCAGATCTAGATCTTCACACCCTCACATCTGCAGATCTACATCTTCACACCCTCACATCTGCAGATCTCCTCTCGCTCTTCTTCTATTCTCTCTTAGGCGGGGGCGGTGCCGCTGGAGCGCCACGAAACGCAACCCTTTCGCACGAAATGGACGTTGGACGTCAAAAACTGAGGAAAAATTGCGACTTTGAGGTGTCCATCGCAACCGTTTCGCACGAAATGGACGTTGGATGTCAAAAACTGAGGAAAAATTGCGACTTGGATGCGCCCCGCGCAACCCTTTCGCACGAAATGGACGTTGGACGTCAAAAACTGAGGAAAAATTGCGACTTTGAAGTGTCCATCGCAACCCTTTCGCACGAAATGGACGTTGGACGTCAAAAACTGAGGAAGAATTGCGACTTTGATGCGCCCCGCGCAACCTTTTCGCACGAAATGGACGTTGGACGTCAAAAACTGAGGAAAAATTGCGACTTTACTTAGTCAATCGCAACCCTTACGCACGAAATGCACGTTGTACGTCAAAAACTGAGGAAAAATTGCGATTTTACTTAGTTAATCGCAACCCTTACGTGCGAAATGGGCATTGGACGTCAAAAATTGAGGAAAAATTGCGATTTTACTTGGTCAATCGTAACCTTTTCGCACGAAATGGACGTTGGACGTCAGAAACTGAGGAAAAATTGCGATGGACGCTTTCGTTTGTGTAAAAGTGTCTGTGTTTAAAGGCGTCTGTGTGTAAAAGCGTTTGTGTGTGAAAGCGTGTCTGCGTGTGTAAAAAGCATCTGCGTGTAAAAGCGTCTGTGTGTAAAAGCGTCTGTGTTTAAAGGCGTCTGTGTGTAAAAGCGTTTGTGTGTGAAAGCGTGTGTGCGTGTGTAAAACGCATCTGCGTGTAAAAGCGTCTGCGTGTAAAAGCGTCTGTGTGTAAAACCGTCTGTGTGTAAAAGCCTTTGTGTGTAAAAGCTTTTGTGTAAAAGCTTTTGTGTGTAAAAGCGTCTGTGTGTAAAAGCGTCTGTATGTAAAAGTGTTTGCGTGTAAAAGCGTCCGTGTGTAAAAGCGTCTGTGTGTAAAAGTGTTTGTGTGTAAAAGCGTCTGTGTGTAAAAGGGTCTGTGTGGAAAAGCGTCTGTGTCTGTGTGCAAAAGCGTCTGTGTGTAAAAGCGTTTGTGTGTGAAAGTGTGTGTGCGTCTGTAAAAAGGCATCTGCATGTAAAAGCGTATGTGTGTAAAAGTGTCTGTGTATAAAAGCGTCTGTGTGTTAAAGTGTTTTCGTGTAAAAGTCTCTATGTGGAAATGCGTCTGTGTGTGTGTGCATGAAAAACGTCTCTGTGTGAAAGCGTCTGTGTGTAAAAGTGTTTGTGTGTAAAAGATTCTGTGTGTAAAAGCGTCTCTGTATAAAAGCTTCGCGTTTCTTCGCGTTCACGGAATGATGGTGCCGAGCCTTTTTCCGCAATGTGTGTGGGAATTACCATAATAAAATGAGATAGCACATGTCATTCGCAGACTCATGGTACCGAGCCTCCTGCGCACTTTTGTTGCTCACATTACATTTCTCCATGTTTTCTTTCTACCTCCCCCTTTCATTCTCTCTCTCTCTCTCTTGCTTTCTCTTTCTCTCTCTCTCTCTCTTTCTCTCTCTCTCTCTTTATCTCTGCCCCCTCTTTCTCTCTGTGGTTGCAAGACACATGTCATCTGATGCCCTTTACCAAATATTCTCTTCTTGATCAATCTTACTTTTTCACACCATATCTTTCCATAGCTCATATAAAATTCACCAACTATTCACCGACTATCTTTTACGACTATCATCCTCAGAGCTGCTTGAAAAACATCTTTTTCGCTCTCGGGCCAACCGTCGTCTAGTTCCAATGATTTGGGGCCCCGGCGGGTCAAAAAGTAGGCTCGCTAAAGCGGCGGGTGCGGAGACATCTGGGGAGATGAGAGATGAAAAGTTGCACGCCGTCGTGGCGCCAAGCCGATTTCGAAGTGAACAGATACAAAACACCTCAGCGCCGGACCACTTTTGGAAGTTGAGATGTTGAAAAAGTGCACGGCGTTGTGGCGCGAAGCACATTTGGAAGTAAAATGTGTTAAGAACTGAGGGGTTCGGAGCAGCTTTGGAAGTTGAGATGACGAAAAAGTGCACGGCGTTGTGGCGCGAAGCACATTTCCAACTCAAAATGTACAAAACACCACATGTTCGCGCCACTTTTGGAAGTTGCGATGTCGAAAAAGTGCACGCTGTTGTGGCGCGAAGCAAATTTTGAAGTCAAAATGTACAAAGCACACCATGGTCGGACCACTTTTGGAAGTTGCGATGTCGAAAAAGTGCACACCGTTGTGGCGCAAAGCACATTTCCAAGTTAAAATGTACAAAACACCACATGTTCGCGCCACTTTTGGAGGTTCAGATGTCGAAAAAGTGCACGCCGTTGTGGCGCGAAGCACATTTCGAAGTCAAAATTACAAAACACCAGGGTTTCGGACCACTTTTGGAGGTTCAGATGTCGCCTCGCTTTGCTTCACTACACTACATTACACTACACTCCACTACACTGCACTGCACTGCACTACACTAAATTACACTACACTACATTACACTACACTACACTCCACTACACTACACTACTACCTTCCACTACACTTCACTACATTACACTACACTACACTCCAGTACACTACAACTACAACTACACAACTACACTCCACTACAATACACTCCACTGCACTAAATTCCACTACACTCCACTACATTCCACTACACTCCACTACACTACACTACATTACACTACACTACATTACACTGAATGACACTGCACCACAGATAGACAGGTCGACAGACAGACAGACAGACAGACAGACAGACAGACAGATAGATAGATAGATAGATAGATGATCCCTACCCTCTTAAAAATGGAATTTGAGGGGGGGGAGTCGTACTAAAATTTCATTTTAAAATTCCATTTTTGCAATCATGTTTTCTCAATGATCAATATTCCTCATCATTCCATGTCATTGGCAAGCAGGTGAAAATTAAATACTTGCGCTTAGCTCCTCCGGAGCTAAGCGCATGTCAGACTGAAGCAGCACATGTGTAGGGATGGCATCCCTCCAAAAAATTGCGCTGCCGTGATCATACTTGCGCTTAGCTCCTCCGGAGCTAAGCGCAAGTATTTTCTAACCAGTGCCCAAGGCTTGTTAAGAAATGTTACTTTACAATTCCATTCGAGGGGTTGGATCACTATCCCAGGGTTTCCGAGCAAAAAAAAAGTGGAATTCGACAGGTTGGTTTCGTCCCCCCCCGCCCTCCCCCTCTATAGGGGTAGGGATGATAGATGGATGGATGGATGGATGGATGGATAGACAGGTAGACAGCTAGACAGATAGACAGATGAAACCGAGAGAGAGAGAGAGAGAGAGAGATAGTTTAGATCGATAGATAGATAGATAGATACATAGATACATAGATACATAGATACATAGATACATAGAAGATAGGTTGGTAGGTGGGTCGATAGTCAGAGAGAGAGAGAGAAAGAGAGGAGACCTCAAGCACCTTTCGGTCCATCAGTGGATTCGCCCTGCCAACCCTGGTTCACAACAACCGATCTCTCCTATAGGTTTCCTCTTTTTGAAACTTCCGCCACCGCCTTGTGCGGTACTACTGGTAATTTAATAATTTAATAATCATAATCATAATGATAGGTATGCAATAGGTTACCTTTTTTTTGCGGGGCACGTGTTTGCAGACAGAACAGGAAGTTTCTTTCTAAAATAGCAGGGAACATTTGCTAACATTGGGGGCCCATGATCAGTCAGAATGTTTGGCAACCACAGGCAGAAGTTTTCAGTTGTGGCTTTGTAATTGTAAGATCCAACTTTGTATCTGCCAAAGGAGTTGTTTTTTTCAAACTGGACCTCTACATGCAAGGGCTTAAGTTGTTTGTTTCTTTTCATTTGAGGGGACTGGCATTGTGGTGTGCATCCAATTTGGCACATTTAAAATTAGAGCAGCCAGATAGTTGGCCCCAGCCGGTTTTGAACTGTCGAACCACCTAACTGCAAAGTGTAGGACACAAGGCTTTTCCCCGATCAGCACAGGACGCCCCTTCTCCCGATTGTGGTGGGTTTCAATCCCGGATTGTTGGGCTTAAGGCCCAAGGGAAATGAGACCGAATCGTTTGTTGTTGCTGCATCCGTTGCGAGTATTCGTGATTTTGCCCATGACTAGTGTTCGAGAATCTAACCTCGCCATGCACATATGCCATTCAAATCCATTTACAGCGTTATAGATTATTTTCTTGCCTTGAAGATCTATAAAGTATGATTTCCACGGATTTTCCATTGCCATGTTGGATGCGCAGAGGGCATCAGAACTGTTTGATGGTGCCTTTTTCTAGTTTCAACATTTGTCGTGTGGGGCCATAATAGTTGCATATCACTCGGCCAGGATTGTTGCTGTTTCTTGGGGGGTTGTTCCTTACTTGTACCGGCTCCTGGTTTGTTTGGTCGAAGAAATGTTTCCCAGAAATCACAAGGCGCCACAAGATGCTACGAAAGGTGCACGGGGCCTCAAAATTCGCTCAGCCATATCAGCTATGTTTTCTTGGAAGTTGAAAGGATATTGAAATTGGATGAAATTGTGCTAAACCCACCCTCAAGAGGAATTGCCACCCATAAAGGATTGAAAGGAATGTTTCAAGAGCTCGCACTTTGCACCCAATTAGAACGTGATTAGATTGCTGGGAAGCGGTCTCGATTGCAGATGAAATTCGCTTGGATTGAGCTGCAGTTGCAGACTCATGAGACTAATTTTGTCTGGATGTGTGGGGGAATGGGGCATTTAACATTAGGATCAAGAGGATGGTAGATGCTCACATGTTCTTTGCCGATTTTATAGGGCCAAAACAAACCAGAAATTCCGGGGTTTCGAGAGGTCGGGTTTGGGAGAGGTTGCTGTGAAAGCGATGCTCACAGCTCTCAGTATCTGAGGCTCCAGGAGAAGCCTTTCTTGGCATCAAGCTGCCAATGGCTGCGCTTGGAAACTCAGACTCAGTTCATCAATGGCTCTGGCCAGACTATGTTGGTCGATGGTCGAAGCCAGCTGATTTCGAGATAGGCAAGCACTGTCAACTAACCGATCTTGGGAACCAATTCGCAATAGGCCATGAAAACAAGTCAGCTAATCTGCATGTTTGCTTTGTTTCTGGGGTAATGGAAAGACAAGGAACTGTTGACATGGTCCACTCGGTTTTGCATTCGACGCCAAAAAATGTTGGAATTAACAACATGCAGACATGGAAGCCGCCTGAAATCATGATCATTTGCATACTGCAGGCGACAACCGCGCATTCTACTGCTGGGGGCTCGGTTTTGAACGGACCTGACAGTGTTAAACCTCTATATATATATATATACACATATATATTTTTTGTTTTCCCGAAAATGAAAAAAAACAGAATATATATAATTTTGCACGACAAGTGGCGACCTCGACAGAAGGATGGTTCCGCGTGGTTCCGCCTATTGAAATTTAACATGAATGAAAATTGAACTTCATGATTCAAGGGATGGACAGGGAAATGGGTGGGTGGTAACATGCAATGCTTGGTCGCCTGTGTCATTGATTGTTTTGACCATGGACCATTAAAGTGTTTTGGTGCATGCCAGTTTGAGAGGAAACACCCATCCGAACCTTCAGAGAAGTAGGACGGAGCAGAAAATTGTCAAACAATAGTTTTCTGAACTTATTTTTCCAAAGCCGCACTTTTTCCATCCATTGTCCAGCAATCTTGACTTTTGGCTTGGGACCAACACTGTCAACCCGCAGACGTTTTGGTTGGGGTTACCAGTTGCCACTAGAAATGTCACTTCCTCCAAGAAAATTGTCATTACTTTATCATAACATAACATGGGTGTGAAAAGGATGATAATCCAATGGGATTTAGGGTTATACGATTTTTCAGACAAGTGTCACCACCAGTTCATTCACCTTGTGATTGTGGACGGCACCTTGTTGACCCAAATCTCGTGGGCTGTCCACCTGAGACGATGCGCATTTGGGTTTGGATTCCAAAATGGATCCGGATGGAAGCAGAAGGACTTCAAATCTAGCGTTCACTACAATAAACATCATTTTGTTGGATTATGCCAACATATACATTCAATATCATTCGGTAGTCTATGATAGCCGCATTTATAAACCCTTTCTCAGCATCTCCTACCAGCGTTTTCAGTCAACATCATCATTGTATCCCCGCGTTGTAGGATCTTGTCAGTTGAATCATGATTTTCCCCCTCTTCCCAGCAATGGGTCGAAGGGGCATTTTCGCTTGACTTCCAAGGACCTTGAGTGAGACCTTTGCCGACTCACCAGTGACTTCCTCAGTAGATTCTCGCTAATGTGCTGCCTGGATCAAAATACAATAGCATAAACAGCCACCACACATTTTGGTCTTAGGTCATCCTTAACTATATAGAAAATTCATGAAAATTCCGCACACATGTTACTGTAGGCACCAAACTTTGATCCATACTTCTACCACACCTATCCGAAACCGAAAGGTGTTACAGGTGCCAGCAGGGAAAACTCCTGCCCACAGCGATTGTTTCGACGAAAATGGGAGAGTTGAGAGTGCCATATTTAGGAATGTCTGAAGGCCAAAAGAAATCACGTGCAAAATCGTGCAAATTTGGCGATTTGGTTTGGAGATTTCGTCTCTTGCGTCAACTTCGCCGGCTTCACATTTCCGCTGTCAGCTGTGATTGTGATTTTGGGAATCAAAAGTTTGAGGCCCCAAAACCCTGCAGCATTTTTCAGCAGCACCTCCGTCTATATTTGACATGATTTAACCTTTTCTTGCCGTTGCAACTGTGACAACTCAAGCCACTCTTGGGACACCCTTCCCAGATGTTGGGGCCTTGGTGTACTGGGAGTTGCAATCGAATTAGGTTTGCACAAACCTCCTGCATTTCAGGTGTGGTAGTTGGAATGATGTTGGATGATGGATGTCAAAGTGCCTGAGTTCGATCTTATTCGATGTTCATCATGAGTGGGTCGAGGTGAAAAACGTTTTCCATGTTGCTCCTGAAGGCGGGCCACATTGTTCGATGTTTTGAGATATTGTAATATATTGTAGCCATCTGTATGCCATTTGTATATTCACTGTTGGCTCATTGTCACATCCACATTTGCACCAGATGAAGCTGCCAGGTTTCACTTGCGCTCCTGTTTGGAGCAAGACAGTGCCCGGCCTGGGATGAGGCACAATTTGTCGCTTGGTTTGTTTTTTTGAAGTACTTTCCTGGAGGTGCAGATGGCAAGCAAGTCTTTGATTCTTCATCGAACAAATGCATGAAAACGAGGATCAAAGGCTTTGCCCGAATTACTCCATGTTTTCCTTGAATGAAATATACATGTATATTCATGCATTTACATATAATTAATCATATTGATGATGAATATCTATCTATTCATTATCTATATGCCAGCACCCTCAAAGTCACCCAACTGTTGGTAGAGATGCTGGCCAGCCCCTGGACTCTTTCTTGGAAGATGCGCTGCTAGCGGATCTGGCTGCTGAAGGCGGTTACTGAGCAACCCAATGGAGATCCAGCCAGCTGGGATACCCTAAAATGGTTGCTTTATACTGGGAAAACCATGAAAAACAATCATGTTAAGAAACCTCCATACATATGGTGTTATATATATATGGTTTTATTATGAATATCCATTGGCTTATCATATCCATTTTGTTATGAATATTCTGAATATCCATTGGTTATCCATTATGGCCTCTGGATTCAATGGATGTGCCAATGAATCTTATTCTGAATATTCATTGATTCTCATGCATGAGAAAACAATTTAATAACCCACAAATATTCCATAATCTAGTGTATTGGCGAATATAATAATGATCAGATTATGCAACCAAGTTTGTTGAGTGTTGAATGAAATATACCCGCATCAATGCTGCAGCGTTGCTCCCCGAGACCGTGCAGCAGACGCTGGTGCGCTGAATCTTCTGCAGGCATTTTGGGAACCGACAACACCAAAGTCAACTCTTTTCTTCCCAGGAGTGCAGTCTAATGGACTTGTCCAAAAATAGAATTCACTAAGTTTCACTTCAGGTCACTTATAATATATATATATATATATATATATATGGCTGCAGCTCAAAATGCAGGGTTCCGATCCATACCCCGGGACCACATGCGATCCATACCCCATGATCCATACCCATGATCCATACCCCTTTAAAGGACATGATCCATACCTATGATCTATACCCATGATTTATACATCAGTAATTGCAAATCCTGGGCATGTATTGGTTTTCTTTCTGAGGTGTACTTATGGGATTCTTCAGTTTCTGTTTCGCGCATTGCGTTTTGAGTGAGGGGTTAGGGCTAGCTATTTGATGCATGTGATCTAAATTTATATATTATATATATAAACATATATTCATATTGAAATTATATATATATTATATATATATAATATAAATCTATATGTAAATAGATTTACATATATACATGGCTCTATGTATATATATATACACCTTTTTTAGTACACATATAGATTCAGGGGCAATGGAATCACGGTATCCACGAAATATATGACCAAGGGATGTGTTGGAGCTGGTTTGTCGCTATAGCTACCATAAGGAATTTATGTTGTATTGGTATGATGGCTCGTAATCTGCAATTTAAAGTATATTTGGGCTTATGAGGGATTATGAACCCCACAATATCCACCAAATCAGCCAAGGGTTATTCACGATTGGTTTCCGTTCCAGCAAAAGGATTGAATTACCGTGAGGCTTTTTTTTGTTCCGAGTTCAGTTTAACTGTTGTTGATATGCATGTGGATGTAGATCAGCACACATACACACACACATCGATGCGACAACATCAGCTTCTGAAATTTACGCATTGTCAAAGCATGCGCTTCTGTAATCTGTGACAGCCCAATAAAGGTGGATGCTAAGGGCTAACCATCAGCTTGTGAAAGTTGCCCAAGATGGTTGCCAAAGCTTATTCTATATAATATGCGACAACCCCACAAAGGTGGATGCTACGGGCCACCACCACAATGTAATATCCAAGGCGCTCAGCTTCCAAAGTCTCGCCCTGCCACCTACAACTCTTGCGCCTGCCACGCTGTTTTCTACTTCCCCACTTCACGGGTGTGATTTGTATGGGCCTGCCAATGCAACGCACATGCAACACACATGCAACACACATGCAACACACATGCAACACACATGCAACACGAGCATTTTCCCTGTAAATTTCCAAGCAACGTGGCCGCGGGGGCAAAAATCTACACTTTCCATTCTAAGACCGGAGTTGGGGCTGCAAACGTCAAATCCTGCACGTTGACTGTAAATTTACAGGTGAAAAGCTCATGTTGCATGTCGTGTTGCATGTGTGTTGCATGTGTGTTGCATGTGCGTTGCATGGCAGGTGTGCAGGATAGAGCAGTCACGCTCTCAAAGTGGCGCGCCTGCCACGCAGAACGACAGCCAGTGCACCCAACGACATTGCGGAATCAGGTCAAAAAGGTGTCAAGACTGTCGCTGCATGTATTTCACTTAGCACAACCCATATTAGCACATATGCGCCCGCGCAAGCAAACAGACACACCCACACACAAACACCCGCCCAAACTGATCCCGATGCTTTCTCTGACACAGTGGCGTCATCATTCTCGCGTTTGTCTGCAGCCATGGGTCCATCCTATTGTGTCTTTTCTGAGTCGGTGAGGTTTTTTTGGGTTCCGAGTTCATTTTAACTGTTGTTGATATGCATGTGGATGTAGATCAGCACACATACACACATCGATGCGACAACATCAGCTTCTGAAATTTACGCATTGTCAAAGCATGCGCTTCTGTAATCTGTGACAGCCCAATAAAGGTGGATGCTAAGGGCTAACCATCAGCTTGTGAAAGTTGCCCAAGATGGTTGTCAAAGCTTATTCTATATAATATGCGACAACCCCACAAAGGTGGATGCTACGGGGCACCACCACAATGTAATATCCAAGGCGCTCAGCTTCCAAAATCTCGCCCTGCCACCTACAACTCTTGCGCCTGCCACGCTGTTTTCTACTTCCCCACTTCACGGGTGTGATTTGTATGGGCCTGCCAATGCAACGCACATGCAACACACATGCAACACTCATGCAACACACATGCAACACACATGCAACACGAGCATTTTCCCTGTAAATTTCCAAGCAGAGTGGCCGCGGGGGCAAAAATCTACACTTTCCATTCTAAGACCGGAGTTGGGGCTGCAAACGTCAAATCTTGCACGTTGACTGTAAATTTACAGGTAAAAAGCTCATGTTGCATGTCGTGTTGCATGTGTGTTGCATGTGTGTTGCATGTGTGTTGCATGTGCGTTGCATGGCAGGTGTGCAGGATAGAGCAGTCACGCTCTCAAAGTGGCGCGCCTGCCACGCAGAACGACAGCCAGTGCACCCCACGACATTGCGGAATCAGGTCAAAAAAAGGTGTCAAGACTGTCGCTGCATGTATTTCACTTAGCACAACCCATATTAGCACATATGCGCCCGCGCAAGCAAACAGACACACCCACACACAAACACCCGCCCAAACTGATCCCGATGCTTTCCCTGACACAGTGTCGTCATCATTCTCGCGTTTGTCTGCAGCCATGGGTCCATCCTATTGTGTCTTTTCTGAGTCCGGGTTCTTCAAAAAAAACAGCCATCCCATGAAGTACCACACCACAGAGGTCATGCCCCCCCCGTCCCCCAATTCAATGTTGTCTTCTGAAGTTTGTGTTTGGCGGCCTTCAAAAAAACCAGCCATTTCTGTTGATGATGCTCGGCACTTCCGATCACAACATTGAAGTTGGGGGTTGCGGGGGTAAGCAGGGTATCTCTGTGGTTTCCTGTGGATGGCTGTTTTTTTTGAAGAACCCGGTAGTTTTTGAATTTACCACCAAAACAATCAGCCAGAAATGTTGGAAATTCAGGTCCATTTTGTTCCATACCCCGATCCATACCCGTTCCATATCCGTTCCATATCCGAATCATGCCATGTAGGACCCATCCCCCATCATCACCATTTGTTGATATTCAAGTGTATTCAACATATCAGATATATCCCACATCCTGTCTATGTTGTAGCCATGCCTCTGATGAAATTATTATATAGATATGTACATATGTCTTTCTGTTATATATGTATATATTTATTTTTATTTATTTATATCTCAATGATATTATATCTATATTCATATCCATTGAAGCCCCTATGATAAGGTCCGGATCAAAACGCTTGCTGACAACTCCTCGTTCCATACGTCCGGATCACCGCGGAACGATCCATACCCGTTTTTGAGCCATCCCCATATATATATATATACATACATACATACATACATACATACAGACATACAGACATACAGACATACAGACATACAGACATACAGACATACAGACATACATATATATGATTATAAATGTATATATATATAAATACATATGTTCATGTAAGTATACATATATATATATATACATGGTCACTTATCTACGGTTGGTTGGTGAGGGATAAGTGGATCAATGTTACAGTTCGTGGCACTGGTTGCGTTTGATCTTATTTTATTTTTATTTACCCGATCGGGTTCAGTGAAGAGATTTTTGAGAATTCATTTATTGTGATCACAGAGCGTGGGGTTGATCAACCCCGTTTGAGTCAGTGGCACTGATCAGATCTTGGTGCCATTTTGGCTCAAGATCTGATCAGCGATCTCTTTTGGGAATTGTGGGCCTGGGTGGTCAACCCTTCTACCGGCTCTTTTGCCATGCCGAGCTATCGTGGCGCTCGCGGCTCTGACGGTGGATGGGGCTCACAAGACGATCAGTGGGGCCGAAGTTACGGTAGATCTACCAACAGCGCCCACAATCCCTACGAGGTCAAGATGCCGAGGTTCCTTGTGCCGATCTATGAAGGCCAGAAGTTCCCTGAAGACACCTCGATCGTGGTCGTTGACAACCGCAATGACAGGATGGTGTCGCCTTTTCAGGCTTGGCTTGTTTCAGAGATCATGGCAAACGCTGCCAGCTCCATCAATGTGCTCACGGAGAGAGACCAAGTGATGCCGCCTAGTTCAAGTTTTTCAGTGGCTCTTTTTGCCAACTATACGCTGGACGGGATCAAGGTGGTTTTGGCGCTCTCGCTCGAGAGTGAGACTGGCACCACGTGCGCTGGATGGGATGGGGAGACAGCGTCAGCTCTGTCACACCAGGCTTTTCAGCCTTTCACGTGGCCTATGCTCAGGGACACCTCGGCCAGCTACACAGACTTGAAGATCTACAACGGGAATGAAATCCTGTTCCACTGGATCTTCAGGGGCTTCAGATCGGACACAGATCTGACAGTTCAACAACAGTTCGTTGACGAGTACCTGATCAGAGAAGTGAAGCAGGGCAAGCTGAGGCTCTCGGTGGTGATCGCCGTGTTCATCGGCTACAGGGTGTCAATTCTGAGTTTTGAGTGCGGTGGTCGCACTTACTCGGTGGGACCCCGTGGCTCCGTGGTCGCAGGCGACTCTGCCCGATCGCGGTTTGAGTTTCGGTGTTGTTCAAGGTCTACAGCAGACGCAGTTGGCAATGACGCTGATCGCGTGGAGTTCCGGTTCAGGGACTCCAACAACAGGATAGACCTGAAGTGCTCCAGAACTTCGGTCCCGGGGACATGGCTCACCGTGTCACATATCTCCGGACCGACTCTGATCAAGACCATCCAGTCGGTGAGGGAGAATCGAGCTCGAGTGGAATTAAGGTCCCGAGCAGACCGAGCAGTTCGCGCAGCTCGCCGCCATTCATCAGACTTGGTGGGAATCGTCGATCGCCAACAGCGAAGATCAGGTGGGCAGCATGGTGGTGTTCATCCCCGGCATGGAGGAGGGCAACTTCCACGTGCAGGCTCGGTCGAAGCTGTTGGTGAGAGATCCAGAGGTAGCTCCCACAGGTCCCCCCTCTTTGACAGGGGAGGCATGGTTGAGCTCAGCCGAGGAGGTCGCCAACAGGTCCAGTGCTGCAAGAGGATCGGAAGAGATGGTGCCAGTTCGGCAGCAAGCCAACTACGAGCTCAACTCAAGATCCTTTGCGACCAAGCATCCTCAAGAGGGGAAACGTGGTCACGTTGTGGACGACGAACGAGATCGCGCCCGTTGCGATCGCAGGTTTGCAAGATCCACAGCTCAGCTCACGCCCCAGTTGTTCTATGAGGAGATCTCCAGGCGATCGTACAATGCATCGACTGCGACGATCGAGGAGATTGACGCAGATCCTCCCACTCCACCAGCTGACTTGTCGTTCTGGGTCGAGGGAGCTGTGAAGGAAGAAGTGGTGGCAGATCGTCCTGTCCTCAGCCAAGTTCCTCACAGCACTCCTGCAGTTGGATCCAACGAGGGAGGTGGGCAATCGACACCAGCCACAGCTCCTCAGTCTTTTGGCCCGCCGGGTCTGGCTGCCAAGGATGACAAGGAGGAGATCGTCGTGGAGTAGGTCAGATCTTTTTATTTATTTTTCCATATTTTTCATGCAGATCTGCAGAAGGTCAGATCGCACCCCGCACGACGGGCATATTTAAATCGAAGTCGCGGCAAAAAGATCAATGCAGTGCGCATGAACAGGTCAGCACGTTTGTTGGAACGTGATGGTGGTGATCGCCCATGTTCACGTGTGGTTCAACCTTTGTTCGTGGTTAGCACATTGATCTTATAGTCGCAGTCATATATTTTATAAACTTCAAGGGTTTGATCATGACCTTTGTTGTTCACCACATGTTCCCTAAGCCTCAGCCGGCTGGTGATCATCCAGGGTAGGGGTTCCAGGATTCGTTGATGTAGGCTGTTCAGCTGTTTGGTTCCCCCCATTTAGTCCTGGATTAACCTCATGTTATCCCCTGTTAACTTAGGCCCAGATTAGGCTGATTCTCCTGATCAGGGTTTAAGTTTGGGGGCTAGGTTCATCCAGGGTCGAGGGTCTATTTGATTTCGTTTTCAGTCTAGGGATTGATCATATCCCATGACCATAAGTTTTTATGTTGATCGCACGAGGGTCCTTTTTATTGGATTGATCGTATCCTCTTGCTGATGATCTTGATGATGGTAGTTCATGTGATTTCAGTTTATCTCTTAGGGCTGTTCATTTGCCCTGGTGGATGTTGTTCCTGTTGGTTCATTAGGTTACTTTTCGGGATTCACTATTGGGATTGATCATATCCCCAGGTAGTCCCGATGAGATCCTCTGCCAACAGCCAGCGGGTTGGTCGTTTGGGGTAGATCCTCCCATCGACCGGCACTGTAGGTTGGATCCCCAGTGCTGATCATGCACGGGCTGTGGGCGATCGCTCCCGGGGCCTCAGTTGCTCAAGATGGATCGGTCGATCCACCGGTTTCTCTGTTTACCCCTCTTTGATGATGTTTTTAGGTCGGTTTTAGCTGAGCTCAACTTAGATCGTATAGAGCTATGGCTGTCTCTTGCAGATGAAGGGGATGGGGATACAGCGGATCATAAGCTGTGCCTAATCCTGTCTGCTCTGACCCAAAAACAAGAGGTGATGGATCAGATCCTTAGTCGGCTGGATATGGTCAACGTCCTGGCCTCTATGGTGTCCAGATCGACGGAGAAGATCCGCCGTGAGATAGCGGTAGACTTGGGCTATGGGTACGCTGAGCCGGCGTCGATCGGTGCTAAGCGTAAGCCCGTGGTCAGCCCGCTTCCTACGCCAGCTCCTCCGGCAGTCGGAGCCAGACCTTCGGGTCAGGGACCGATCGAGGCGGTCCCATCTATCCAGGTGGTCGAAGCTTCCGAAAGGAAGAAGTGGGGGCTCAGGCTCCAAAATATCTGCGAGCGCGCAGGAGCGGCCTCTGGGCTCAACGATGCAAAGCGGTGCGCTGGCCTGTTGCCGGCTGAGGCAGCTCGCCTCAAGAGCTTGGCATTTGAGGCAGGCGGGTTCCGCACCATCAGGCAGAATGTTCGATATTGGGAGAAGTTTGAAGAGTGGTCGATCGGCCACGGACTGCGTGTGTACCCGCCCACGATCGTCGCAGTCATGAGCTATGCACTGCACTTACGCGATCAAGGGTGCGGTCCCTCCATCTTGCCCGCGTTCAAGTACGCACTGGGGCGGATATGCAAGAGGCTCGTCATGCAGACCCCGAACATGGCAGATCCGCAGCTCAAGGCCATCATCGACGAGGTCTACAACCTGCGGGGCAAGGAGCTCAAAGAGGCGGTCCCTGTGCCGCCGAAGATGGTTTTTGCCCTTGAGCTCCTTTGCATGAGGCTCATCAAGGAGAAGAAGGATGCAGCTGCGATCTTCGTGTGGTGGGTGCTCATCCTTATCTATGCGTCGCTCAGGTTCGACGACGGGATCCACGTAGCCCCGCTATCACTGCAGATGAACCAGGACGCTCTCCTGGGCGTGGTATGGCAGACCAAGGTCGAAAGGAAGAAGCGAGGCACAAGATTCGCAGTGCCCGCATGTTCTATGTCGGACCATGCCTGGCTCGAAGAAGGGTGGAAGATCTTCCAGCCGTTCATCTCTGAGAGGGATTATTTTATTTGGGAGATCAAGAATGAGAAAGAGTTCTCAGCAGCTCCTATCTCATACTCGAGAGGATTGGCCTGGCTCAAGCACTTTATGCTCCTGGGCCTTGCAGAAGCAACCAAGCTCGGCTATGTGGCGGCCAATGAAGTTGATCAGCTGGAAGGAAGCATCCAGGTGATCACTTGGCACTCTATGAGAGTCACCATGCTGTCGGAGGCGGTGAAAGCGAATGTCGACGACAAGATCGTCGGCTTGCAGGCCAATTAAGGATCCGAGCCAATTGGTCCTGAAGTACGCCCGGCAGCGCAAGGAGCTCTCAGTGGCCATGGTCAAGCAGATGGCGAGCAAGCTCAAAGACGCATGGCTCCCAGATCCTGAGAAGTTCGTCATTGAAGAAGACGAGGAGGTCACGGAGCCGATCGTGACTGAGTTCATCGTCAAGGCGACTTTGCCAGAGAAAGCTCTGGTATCAGCTGACTTTAGGTGCCACATTTTTGATCGTAGGGAATCTGAAGATAGTTCCATTTGTGGCAGACTGAAGATGCGTGATGCCGTCTCAGCCGGTAGCCATGCGCCTGGCATGATCATGATCTGCCAGTTGTGCCGTAGCAAGGCTCAGATTTGATATAGGTCGCAGGCGGTAAAACAGCCAGAAGACAGCTATTGATCTATGTGCTGCCCTGCGCGATCGTTTTTCAGTTGGATCTGCCGTGATGTTTCCTTATTTTATAACCTGTTTGATCTAATTTTGATTATTTTTCCCTGTTGTTCATTTTAGCTGTAGTCGATCGGTCCGGGGTTCTTTGGCACTTTGCACACAGTCGGGTTGATCACGCCTGTACCATGTGCTCTGCCGAGGGATCCACCTTTTGTCAGGGGTTCAAGTGCCCAATATGGTCGATCGAACCGTCTACGCCGATGATGCTCACACGCCCAAGATCGCGCTTAGGCAGATCTTTGGACGCATGGGCCTGCCACAGGCCCTGTGCCGTTCGGCAGCAGACGGGGGGCTGCTCTCTGCGGAGATCTTTGCAATGCTGGGAGACACTGCACAGGCAGTGAAAACCTCGCTCAGGACTATGATTGCCGAGGCAGATCTTGGCACGACAGATGCTGCCAGAGAGCTCGCATTGATGCAGCTCGCAGCAGTATGGCATGCATGCCACGCTCTACAAGGGCAGTTCGCCACTCGGCGTGCGCGCATGGAAGAGGACCCCAACAAGGTTCCAGAGATGGCGCAAGAAGATCACGCTGAGTTTCGGGCGCGCTTTGTTCAAGCCCATCCAGATGTCATTTTGCTGGATGCTAAAGAGCCTCACAAGAAGTTCGTGGAGAAGCTCAGCCGCGATTTCTTGGTTCACGGCATGGTGCCGTATTACTCTGTGGCCGAGATCCGGACACGTTCAGACAGCATAGTGCAGAAGTCTGGGCTCTCCAAGAACGCAGAGGATCTTTTGACGATATCCAAGGCGGATGAACCTGATCAGGTCACCGACTCTGTGACTATGATGAACAGGATCCATGCCTTTTTCATGGCCTTGGAATATCTCAACATTTGCACATACTCTCGTGCGGCTGGCCCATTGCGCTACCTGCAGGAGCTCGAGCAATTTCGCTCGGAATGTCCGGGCCTGCCTTACCTTTTGGCTGCTGACTCCTTGATCAGGAAGAAGGTCAACAGGTTGCAGGCTGAGCAGCGCCAACTTTATGGTACGTTCGAGGACGCCATCATCGAGGTCCTGAACAACCACAAGTACCTTTGGAACGACGCCCGAACAAAGGCAGTTCTTTCCAAAGTCGATCGGCGCAGAGAGGATGCCAGCGAGACTGGCGATTCACAAGACAAGGTCGTCGAAGCGGCGCCCAAGAGCTCTCCCAACAAAGATAGAAAGAAGCGCCAGCGGCTCCGCAACAAGGCGCTCCTCCGTGAAGCCAAGGAGTCTAAAGTCAAGAAGGATCCAGCTGACAAAAAGTCAGCCTCAGCAAGAGATGAGAAGGTCAGCAAGGACAAGCGGATCCCAGACACAGAGTGGAAAGCGATCGTGCAAGCCGCCAGCTCCGTGTCTGGCCCAAAGAGATGTCATTATTTCAACTCCACCATGGGATGCTCTCTGGGCGACAAGTGCAGGTTCAAGCATCAGTGCATGGTCTGCGGCTCCGCTCACTCCATGGTGGGCAATCACTGAATGGGTGATCAACCAATGGCTCCATTGGATGAGGTAAAGACGGTTGACAGCAATCACTGCTCGAATGTTTTTCCTTCACCATTTTGGGGCTCTGGTTTTGTGCCATCTGGCACACAGTTTTTCGTAGAGATCTTTGCAGGAGAGGCAGGGCTGACACAAGCCATCATTGCTCGTGGTATTAAGACCCTGCCCCCTATTGAGATCTTGGCCAACGAATTTGTCGTCGAAGAGGTGGATATTTTGGATCCCAAGGTTTTTCAACATTTGTGCAAGTTAATTCGCGCGGGGTGCATTTTCTTTATTCATTTTGGCACACCCTGCTCCTCATTTAGCCAAGCTCGCAAAGATGATGGCGGCCCACCACCGTTGCGTGATCGACACAACCTGTGGGGACGCCCAAAACTATCTCGACAGGATCAAGCAAGAGTCGAGTTGGGCAACCAGTTCATGGAACTCACAGTAGAGCTCTTGGTTTTATGTTGCCAGTTCGGCGTCCATTGGGCGCTGGAGAACCCGGCATCATCCTTTTTGTGGGACATGCCACCAGTTCGCGCCCTGGCTGCTCGCGCTGGAGTGGGTCGGTTCATTTTGGACATGTGCAGGTTCCAATCTAAACACAAGAAGCCTACAGCGCTCCTGTCTGATTGCGACCTTAGTGCGCTGGCGCTCGCCTGTGATCTGGATGTGCGGCCTCATGTTCACGAACCCTTGGTGGGCATGGTTTTGTCTAAGGGCAAGAAGATTTTCAAAACCAAGTTGGCTCAGGTCTATCCGCCGCTTCTCTGCCAAGCATGGGCGAAGGTGATCGCATGTCTGCAGGCGGATCCACTGGCTGCCACGTTTCAGATGGCCGTGCCAGCTCATGAACGGAAACGGCCGCTCGGCCAACCTTTGCCATGGGTCGTACATAAACAACGTGCGACAGCAGAGAAAGCTCGTGATGCAGGATACCAGCTCAAGCGCTCGGCTTTGCCGCCACTTTTGCAGGTCGAGATGGAACCTGGACAAGCTGTTCAACGAGCTTTACAAGTTCCACATCCTTTTACTTTGGATCCAGCGCTTGATCCCGATCTTCAAGAAGCTCTGGCGTTCGCTGTGCATAAGCCTCACCAACTGCTTGGTCATCGGCAAGGGGCTTTACAGTTTTGGGCTGATCGGGCTGAGCGTCTTTTGCCGCTCACGGACCAGGAGCTCCGTGCCATCCATGATCCCTACCTGCGGTCGCTGCTGCGCGGAGCACCTGATGACCAACCTGTTCAGATCGGCACGGTCACACATGTCGCATTGTGGCGGGAGCTGCTCGCTGCTAGCCGCTGTATTGACAGCTCACTGGTGGACGAGATGATCAATGGCTTCTCCATTGTCGGCGACATCAAGCGCTCATTTCGTTGGCCGCAATTACCGCTGCCTGATGATGCTCTGCCGGAACAAGATCTTGTTTCGCGGGCCTGGGAGTTTTCCAACAAGGTCTTGAAGAACGTAAAAAGATCAGAAGTGACGGAGAACACCTCCAAGATCTGGGAGGCAACTATGGAAGATGTCCGTGAAGGAGTCACTGCAGGTCCTTTCTTCTCAAAAGACGAGGTCGACAAGTTCCTCGGCACTGAAGATTGGATCCCGACCCACAGCGGTTCGAAGTGGTGCAGAAGAACAAGGTCAGAGGTGTGGACAGTGCCACGATCAATGGCATCAACATGGCTTCCAGGATCCTGGAAAAGATTGAGCTGCCATCTACGGACGCGAACGTGTCTGCTTTGAGGTGGATGAGGTCATCGTGCTCTAGCTCCACTAAACTGCAAGGGTGGGTTCTGGACGAAAGGAAAGCTTATCGCCAGATTCCTATCCACCCTGATCACCGGAGATGGAGCGTGATCTCGCTTCGCGAACCTGACACAGGGAAGGTCTCATTTTTCGTCATGATTGGTCATTCTTTTGGATTGGTAGCGGCGGTCTACAATTACAATCGTAGATCTGCGGCTATTACAGATATACTTCGTAGGGTCTTTTTCGTGGCGGCTTTCAACTTCTACGATGATAAGTACGAGTTCGAAACCGAAGTCACCTGCTCTTCAGCCTTCGAGATTGCTCAGAAGGTCCACTGGTGGCTAGGTGCCAAATTCGACCCCAAGAAGCTCCAGCTCTGCGAGGACCCCGCGATCTTAGGGGTGACCTACGATTTGAAAGCTATGTGCCTGAAGATCAAATCTTCGAGAAAGGAGGAGCTGCTGGACGAGATCAAGTCTTGTCGCCTGGTCAAGCAGGCAAGTTGCGCGGCAAGCTCATGTTTGGCGCTTCACAGTTGTGGGGGAAGATTGGTAGGGCCTTTCTGAGAGCTCTCTCGGAGAGGCAGTACACGAGATCTCCCGAGACTGGTCTCAACCTTGCGCTCAAGCTCGCGCTGAAACAGTGGGAGCTGCTGATTGATCATGGTCCTCCGCGGCCTATTACTGCATCGGGCGCTCGACCTGCTGATTACGTCATCTTCACGGATGGCAGCTTCCCTGATCAGAAGAGCGACTTGCAAGATCCTTGGATTGGCGGCGTGTTGTTCAAGAAAGGCGCTAGACCGATCCAGTTCGGATGCAAAGTGGGCATGGACTTGATCGAGAAGTGGATCCCGCGGAAGTCACAGATCGCCATGGTCGAACTCTTCGCTACAGTCGTGGCGCTCCAGACTTTCAAGCCTTGGATCTCCAGCTCTTGGTCCCTGCTCTTTGTGGACTCTGAACCTGTTCAAGGCGCGTTAGTGAAAGGATATTCCGCCCGTGAAGATCTTTGCGAATTAGTAGGAGTTTTCTGGAAACTAGCTCTTGATGTTCACATTAATCTTTACATCGATCGAGTTCCAACGGACTCCAATCCCGCTGATCCACCATCTCGTCGTAGATTAGACATAGGTCAGTCTCTAGGATGGGATACGATACCAGCGGTTTTTCCTGATCTCTAGGCGGCGTGGGTCAGACAGAGATCATTCTGTGGTGAGGTTTTATTTATCTGTGCCGAAGGAGTTGATCCACTCCTTGTTTGCATTTGTGATGTTGTTATTTTTATCCATTTGGGGTCGATCCCCCAGCATTGATCTGATGGGCTGATCCACCCATCTTCATCCTCAATCACCCACGTCTCCAGAGGATGAAAAGTTTGCATAGCGGCCGAGTGCAGTGCATGTGTTCACGTGCACGTCAAAGAACTGTGATTGGGTCACTTATCTACGGTTGGTTGGTGAGGGATAAGTGGATCAATGTTACAGTTCGTGGCACTGGTTGCGTTTGATCTTATTTTATTTTTATTTACCCGATCGGGTTCAGTGAAGAGATTTTTGAGAATTCATTTATTGTGATCACAGAGCGTGGGGTTGATCAACCCCGTTTGAGTCAGTGGCACTGATCAGATCTTGGTGCCATTTTGGCTCAAGATCTGATCAGCGATCTCTTTTGGGAATTGTCCCGCCCACCTCTAGCCCCATGATGGTTTATTATTTACCATTGTGAGGGTCGGAGGTGCCTCCTGAGATCGTTCCTTTTTCACTGCCTCGCAGTGCCCTGCTCTGAAAACGTCGATCTGATTTCCTCTGAGCATAGTTCATTTTTGCTATTATTTTTCACCCAAGGTGATCACCTCGGGCAAGATAGAGATCATTCTGCGATGAAGTTTTATTTATTTGTGCTGACGGAGTTGATTCACTCCTCGTTTGCACTTGTGATGGGTCAGACAGAGATCATTCTGTGGTGAGGTTTTATTTATCTGTGCCGAAGGAGTTGATCCACTCCTTGTTTGCATTTGTGATGTTGTTATTTTTATCCATTTGGGGTCGATCCCCCAGCATTGATCTGATGGGCTGATCCACCCATCTTCATCCTCAATCACCCACGTCTCCAGAGGATGAAAAGTTTGCATAGCGGCCGAGTGCAGTGCATGTGTTCACGTGCACGTCAAAGAACTGTGATTGATATATATATATATATATATATATATATTACAAGATATACAAGCCCCACCTTGAAGCTGATGGCTTGTCAGGCCACAGCCAAGCTGCACCATCGTGGGCCGGAAAACGAACTCCCAGAGCTGGGACGCGGCGGTGGGTCGCTGGCTGCGGCCATTGATGGCGCCCTAGAGTCGGAGGTGTGGCGGGGCGTGGGGTCACACCCGTTACACCCCCCCATTTTGTGCAGGAAAAATAGGACAGTAGTTGGGAAAATAACTCGAATCATGTTGTGGAAAGTTTTTTTTAAGAAAAAACTATGGCTGGGTGGAATGGGGTGTTCTTTATTTTTAGACAAAATGGTTGAAGAACCTCCAGCTCCAAAGTTGCAGAAACCACAACCAATTTTGGCACATGCTCTTTTCGATATGTTTCGTTTTTTTTTGTTGATTACCTTCTCAAAGTTTGACTTTTGACTCTTGATGCATCAGCAGTTGTCATATGTGCTGTGTCAAACTGTGAATTTTGGCCAGGTGCCCACAGTGCCTGGGGCTGAGGAGACAGGTTGCCATGCCAATGCCACGATGGTGTTGTTCTTTTCTGCATTGACCATGGTTCCATGGTGTTCCAAGACTGGTATGATTCTGTGTCCCGAGGTCTTTTGTCCAGGCATCTGCTGAGCACCGTGGAAGAATTCAGCGATCACAGTCAAGTCGCAAGGCGCTGTGAGAAGTGAAAATTACCGCCACAAACTTGTCGCAACGTGGCTGCAACAGACACCAGTCCCCCCAGGCCATGCTGAAAGCGCAACAGGAGCTCTGAGGGCAGACAAGAAGTGCCAGTGAAGGAACACCAAAAAGATCCAAAAGTGGCTCGCTGGGGTTTGGGCAAGGTTTGCACCACGTCGCATTTTCCAGGGCTTGCACAGGCTCGCGCAGGTCGCGCAGGTGTCATGAAGTTTCCAAAGTTCATGTAAAGCCCATGTGAAGCCCATGTGAAGCCCTATAAATCCACAACCTTATGTGAAATGTGTGTGTGGCTCAGCACGTGGGCGCCACGTGGTGGATCAAAAACCTGAGGGAGGCGCCACGGGCATGCGTGGATGTGGGTTGACCAGCGGCAGCAGCAGCATCATGAGTATATTAATCGTTGTCATTATCATAATGAAGCATAATGATTCATAATGAGCATTACCATTGTCACTATAATTATCATGCAATTGTGATTATTCGCCTATATTTATCATTGTGTATCATCATTCTCAAATATTCTTAATATCATATGTATCAGTCGATATCACTGCCAGGCCTCGGGCAAGCGACGACAAGCTGATTGGGATCCACCGTGGATGGTACTTTGACCTCCCCAGATCGAATCGTGGTGCCAGCGTGCAACACGCTGTTGTGGACGAGACGATCGCCACTGATGGTTCTTATGGACGAGGACTCTTGAGATGCTGTGTGACATCCAGTGCCACATGTCACAAATGCCAAAGGAGGCCAAATGGAGGGTGCAGGTTTGAAAGTAATGACCAGCGGTCATACTTTAACAATATAGTATATAAATATAAGTTTATATTTCGCACAATCCATGTTTGACACGACACGCCCAGCAGGGCTGATCTCACTTCAATTCATGTCCCACACGATCCAGCTGAAGGAGATGGTAGCGGCCGATTCCGTGAGGCCAGTGGTTTCCTGCCTGAATTTTGACCCAGTTGAGATCGCCAGTGGATCTAAAAAAGGGTCAGTTGAGATCCAACAACGTCCAACAAATTGTTCCAACGTGTTCCAACTAAAATCTACTGGTTCCAAATGGTAAATGCTGCCTTTAGTCGTTCCACATTGGTTTGATGTTGGTTATTGTTGGTGAAGTTTGGTGCCCAGATTTCCCCCGAAGATTTGACACCAAGCAGCAGGATACCTGGGTTTCCTGCCACATGCTTCGTCAAGGCAGGGAACGGACGTATTTGTTGCAAGAGCGCCGGTTTACCCGACAAAAGATACAAAAGGATACAAAAGGTTATAATTTCTGCAAACATGTATAAGTTACGGTATAAGTGGTCAATCAGTTATTATCAGCTGCAGGATTTATGATTTGTACTGCAACAGTTGAATGGACATTTGGACATAAATGGACTACATCATTCAATCTCGAATTCAGTGGTTCTGTGTGCAACTGCATAATGTTTGACTTCCATCAGCTCGCAGGTTCGCAGCTTAGAGCGGCGCACAATGGGTCGTATTTCTCGCATACTTCGAAAGAAGGCACGGCTGTCATGCAGCAAGCATGGCCAGATATGGCCAGATATGGCCAGCCATTTTCATTGAGGGCTTTGGTCAGCTTTGGTGAAGGTAAGAAAGATCAAGAAGATTGTTTGGATCCAAGACACCAACAGCAACACATCAGTGGCGTCATGTGGCGTCTTAAGACCGAGGCCTCAAGTTGCTACATGTGGCACCAGCCCTGAGGCTCCTCCCAGGGACGGAAGCAAGTTGGCGGTGCGAGGCCAGGTGTCCTCGGCGACTGTCAAGGTCAAGGCCTGGGGATGGTCTGACTATGCCTGTTCTACGGATGATGTGGTTATGGAATGTTATGGAATGTTATGGAATGTTATGGACATGGATGTTATGGTTTCTCGTCAGTTCTGGGGTAACTCTGAATTGAAGTATGTTCAAGTTGCATCATTATGATGGTTCGTTATTCATCAATATTTCCATGTGGCTGCTGGAGAAGTGGAAACGTATCACAAACTGCAGAGGCAAGACGTGTAGCAACTCCAGTGCGCTCGAACCTTAGAGAGGTTTGGCACTCAGTGGAATCCGTTAGAAAGTGATCTGAGAGCGACTCCACCCAACACTCCTCCATCTTAGAATGACTTATACTTGCGAATGATTGTGTAATGATGTGTAATGGAATGTAATGCACGTAATGAGATGTAATGAGTGCATATGACTTAGCATGACTTAGCAACGTCTTGGTGAGATTTTGGCTGCATAGGACCATGCAATGCAGTGCAGACCCGAAGTTGCCGGCTTGGACGTCGAGGCGCGTTCGAGCGTGCAGGAATAGCTTTTGGAAGGTTGAAAGTGCTTGCTGCAGGTCATGAAAGAAACAGACGAAGCGCTGCATCAGAAAGTTTGAATCCCAAGATTATACGGGTATAAACAGGTGTTTGCATTTGGATTCGCATTGTGTGTTGGTTCGTCAATTTGCTGCGGTGGTGAATGCCTGTGTTGAGAAGCGGTTGTACAGAAATCACGTGCTAGCTGCCCCCACAATGGTCCATGAGGATTGTTATGCTATGTTATGGTATCCATGAGGTATAACATATATTCTCCCAAATGTTATACATGTTTGATATGGTATCCTCAACATGTTAGACAATGGTCCATACCATCCCCGACAAATGTTTGATGATGGTATGGCCATGGCCAGACAGCACCAATGTCTCCATGTTGAGGTGAAGAAAGGAGAGGTTCCTGGAGTGATCAGCACCTGGATCGCAAAGAGTTTGCCCACTTGGACAGCGGCTTTCCACTTGGTTCAGATGGGATGAGAGTGCCGTTTCTAATGAATATAGATCTAATATTTTCTAAATGAATATTGCAGAATATGGTTTCTCAGGTGATCTCAGCAGTCCGAGGTTGATTATAGAACTATGGTTAATATTGGTTCAATGCGTTGATGTCCAGCCCCTTGCCTCAGAGATGGCACCAAGGCATGGTGTTCAGGCTTCGGAAATGTGGGATGTCAGCGATGGCATTGCAATAGATATTTTCATTATTTGCTGTTAATATGTATACAATATAATTATATATAATATTATTATTACTATATATTTTACTATATATTACTATTAATGCTATTAATGCTGATGAAGCTGGTTTATTCCACTGGAGGGGAATCCATGGCAATCCTTTCCATGCATAATCCATGGACTTGATTCATCATCCCGCTGAGTATTTGGCCATGTTGGGGACCGCTCGCAGGCGTGGTGTTCTTGGGCACCTGGATTGCTTTGGCTTTGCAGATCTCGAAAGGAAGGTTGGACGACTGTCATACTGTCTGAATATTGGAGAGATAATGGGAAAATCATCCATGAACAAGGATAGAATGGGATATATATGGGTATGGGTCAATACCTATAGATACATTTTTAGTGGGATGAACATCCATTTACCAGCTATTTTGGGGTTCACTAGGTACCAGGGTTCTGTGTATATATATATAATATATATATATATATATTCAACATTCTTCAACAATCTCATATTTGGGTTTGTATGAAAATTGGACATCCCAAACTCCCAGTGTTTTTTGCGGTCATTTTCCCCAGCAAGTGGCCATTTGAGGGTATACCTAATCTTCAGACACTCACATGTCATGTGATGTCACGCAGCCATTCTTTTGAATTTGAAAAGGGATACCCCAGCAAGACGTTTTGAAAAATTATGTTGCTACAAGAATTGAACATACTTGAATATGCATATAATATATACATATATCATATATATATATATATGTATTGCTTAAATAAAAACATCCATCAATTGCTGGATTGCTGGTAGGTCAACCCCCCTTTTTTGGGAAGGTCTTTCACTGCCCTCAGCCTTGGATGGCCAGGTCGAGATGAAGCCGGACAGCATTGTTCGGTTGTACTCCATGACGAAGTGCATCGTTTCTGCGGCCTTGGGCGTTTGTTTGGAGGTCTGATGGACCGGAGTAGAAACATGGGGGAGGCATGGTCCAATGGTGGAGGAGATGTTTTCAAGAGATGATTTCAAGAGATGTTTCACGTTTTGGAATTCCGCAGAAGGCAGTTCTTATGCTTGCGGAGAATAAAGGCCAAAGCACTCCTTATACAGGCACAGTATGCACAATTTCAAGATTGAAAAGGAAAACGAAAGCAAATCCGGTTATCTTACCACCTGCGAACTTGGTGATTTGCAATATTTACATCAGGAAGGTATTAGTATGTATCAGTTCTCAACTTGACTGGGACTTTGGCAAGTGGTCATGGGTCATGACAGGAAGGCCTACTTGGCCTTGATGATCATGTCTCCAAGTGCCCTGGACGTCCTGGTGAGGCCGTTGGTAATCAACGGATATCAACAGATATTAACGGGACCTGCAAGCTGCAAGGTACATCCCTGCCTTTGCCAATGTACAGGTGTCCACTGAGGCAGGGGGTCCACCATGGATCAATGCATTATGTGACATAGATCATATGTATTCATATGTGTTATATCAATAATTATATATGTTTGTTTCTTTGCTTGGAACTTGTGGAGAGCAAGTAATGTGTTGACGATATAGTTGCCAAAATGGCTATGCCATTTTGGCTCAAGTCCTCCCCTTGTGATCTAAGCACTCGAAAAATACCGTACTTCCCTCCGACCATGGCTTCCTCGAGCCCAGTGGCAAGTGAGAAGGGCACGATTGCCTCCTTTTCTTTGGTGGGAACGGATGTGGCTGAAGGGGAGGACTACATGCTACTTGACCTTCCAACAACTGAAGCTGTGCCGGCCGAAGTTGAGATGGAGTTTGAGAGTGACCCAGCCATCACCAAGGAGACCCTGGCCAACCAACTCAAGGAGATGGAGAAGGTGATGTCAGAGCTGGGGCTGGAGCCAAAGCCTGATGTGGGTGTGGCAGCTTCTGGCGCCAAAGCCCCTCCAGGTTTCGTCCAACCGGCAGGACAAGCCTCCATGGCGACCATGCGGACTCTCGAGAAGGAGACGCTGACAACCCAGGTGGACCAGAGCACACACACCTTCACCATTGAAGGCTGGGAATCCTTGTTGCCGGCCTTGCCTGAGTCAGCAGCCAAATTTGCTAGGGACCTTACGCACGGTGAACTCAGCTCCCTCCTGAATGCCTTCCGCTCTTCAACTTGGACGGCATCCTTGGTGGCCAAGATCTTGGAGGTGTACTACATCGCCAAGAGGGAGGCTGCCCACAACGAGATGTTGAAGATCCGCCACGCTACTCAACGTGGTGGTTCCATGATGCACTTGCAAGAGGAGGACCCGGGGACCTCCCCACAATTGGTTTTTGCGGATTGTAACGCGCCCTGGGGAAAGTTTTCAAAGTGCTTGCTTTGCAAAGGGTCTTCTTCTGTTGACCTGACAGTGTCCCCCCTCTCGGTGATTGAGGTGGAAGGTCAGACTTGGCAACTGAGGATTACTGAGGCTGGACCGGGTCCCAGCAAACACTAAGGTGACTAAGGCTGCTGGATTTGTGGAAGTGGGCGACTTGGGACGACCTCCTCCTGCGGCAGCTTCTGGCGCCGGTATGGAGCTGGTTAGCTTTTCTGAGCAGGTTCCCTCCTCGCATCGACTGACCCTGCGTCAGCAGGTCGAGACCTTCGGCAAAGATGAGATTTTCCATCCAGATGGAAAGCTCCCCCCGACACTGGATGACAGGGATGCCTCCCAGACGGCGGTGATCTTCCACCCAAAGACTATTCAGATGGTCAAGTTCAAGGCGGACCTTTTGGCAACGCAGGAGGAAGACCTGACAGAGGCAGCCCAAGAAGCCAAAAGGCAGCGTCGGGAGCACAAGAAGCAGCAAGAGAACATCATCGCCATATGAACTCCAGGCCTTGACAGCCATCCAGCAGGGTGCTCATGAGGTCAAGGACCAGTTGGCGCAGATGCGCTTCGAAAAGTCGACCTAGAGCAATTCAGGACCTTTCTCAAGAGGAAGCACGAAGAGAGTGGAGTGACGGTCTCCTACCAGGCATTGACCGCGGCCCAAACCACACAGGCGACGGCGATGGAAGCCAACAAAGCCTTGGATGCAGAGTTTCGTGGCCGCAGGATGGCACTGAAGCCTTTGGAGGTGGCCTCATTCTCTCTCTGGACACCGGAACTTCAGAGTGCATGGCAGGGGAATCTTTTCGCCCCCTCCAGTGACCCACAGGGCCCTGAACAGTTTGACACGGGGAGCCTGAAGCAGCCCTACCTTCGCCTGAAGGAGTTGATCAAGGGCAATCGACCTCCTCTTTCAAAGGATCGGTTGATGGAGGAATTCCCCAAGACTAAGTTGGACATGTACACCTATGGAGAAGGGACGGAATCCTCTCAGGAAGCCGGTCTCGCACGCCTGCTGCCGCCTGATAGCCTGGAGCGCAAATATGCGATTCTGGACTCTGTCCTGCAGTATCACAATGGTGAAGTCAGAGCCTGGGGTGGCGATTGGGAGCTCCGACAGGGACCTCTGGACGCACCATCTTGGGCAAAACCGGCACCGGTGGCTGAGGTGCTGGCCTTGGAGCTCAGGACGAATCCCTTGGGAACAACTTCCTATGTGCCTCAGACCTACACCGAACAAGAGGTGCTCAAACAGATTGACGATGGCAAGCGCCCTGACATGGACAAGATTGTTGGTTTCTTTTGGGCCCCGGGAATGGCGGTAGCTTTTGGCACCGAACAGACCCACCTGGTCCGGCGTGTGCAGTCTTGGCACTTGCCCTCCATGATCACGATGCTGGGCAATCATGGACTTTCAAGGAGATCTACCAAGTGTGGTGCCTCATGCCCCTGATTGTCAAGCCGGTACGCAGGGGACAGGGGGAAGGCATCCGCCAGAAGAAGATCGCGGAATTGGCGACACACAGGCAGAAGACGGCGGAGATTAAGTCCTTCCTGTCCAGCTTGGGACTCCGCTTTCCCCAGTCCCAGCAGGAGATCCGCTTGCTCTACAAAGAGATTGGCACGGAATCTCATCTGTTCTTTGGTGTCCTGCACCTCCTTCTCTGGCAGGTCCAGAACAATGGCCGGGGTTCGGGCCAAGAAGACAGATGCCGCCAAAAAGCTGCCAATCTCTTTGTAGAGCAAGCGGATCTCCTGCTGGTACTTGGGGAAAGCGGAGCCCCAAGCTGGACAGGAAGGACTTAATCTCCGCCGTCTTCTGCCTGTGTGTCGCCAATTCCGGGATCTTCTTCTGGCGGATGCCGTGGCCTCTTAGCCGTCCTTTCCTCCAACCCTTTTGGGTCTGGAAATCAGCTACTACAACTTCTGGCAAGCCCAGCAAACTCATCCGGTCCTTTGCCAAGCTCCTCCTTCATGTTCTTCACAACCCCCAAATCCAGCCCTGTCCTTGTGATCCAGCTTCCAACTGGTGGGGTGCTAGCGACGCAAGTGCACACCCAGAAGACGGGGCTTACATTGGCGGTTGGATTGCAGATTGTGAGAACCCCTCCAAGGAACAGACCTGGTGGTTTCACTATGAGGTACCCCTGGAAGATCACCCATGGGCTCACAAAGATGGCGATCCGACGAGGCGAATTGCAGCCCTGGAGATGTTCGGCACGTTGATCCCATTTTCTCTTGATTTTGGGTGGAAAATCGTTACCTCGCACTCGGCTTAGGCTTAGCCTCATCTCTGACAATCAAGGTAACATTTTCGCCCTTTTGAACCAGAAGACGAAGCATATGCCAACTTCAGCTTTCCTCATGCAACTCATTGTCATGATCCATGCTGCTGGGGTCCAATTGGCGCCTTCGCACATGAAGAGGGATTACAATCAATGGGCAGATGAACTTACCCATCCTGACTTCACTGGATTTCGACCTGACCGGCGACTACCAGTGAGAGAAGTTTTTTCCCATTTTAAATTTCTGTGGGCTCTTCTGGATGACCAGATGACTGCCCCTAAACCTTCGGGTAACAATTCTAAACGTCGTAAGACCGACCATCATGCCACCTAAGGTCCACTGGAGCCAGGTGGCTGCGGCTGACTTTCTTTTGACAGTGGTGATCTCCATCCTTACAACCCTTGTTTGTTTTTCCTTCTCGCGAGCTCAACGCTCCGGCGGGTTGGGTGGATTAGACGTGTGACACCACCACTGTATCTCAGGGTCTCAGATGAAACCAGTTTTGTGATGGATGCGTTTGGCATCTGACAGAAACCCAGCCGCACAAGCCAACTGCATAGCAAAAGTGCTGATTGCTCGTTGCAGTTGCTTGTATTTTGTTTCTGACATTTTCAATTCTATTCGGGAACACATATATATACAGATATACACATCAAACCCTAATATTGCAATATATAAAGAATCTATGATCTAAATACATACACATGAATCAATTGTCACGAGTCGCTTTTTCATCTTGTCAGGACGGCATAGTTGCAGCGCGCCAACCAATCACCGTAAACTCCTCAGCAGATTCCCTCTCTTTGGCCCGGTAAACTGCCATCACCCAGGTTTTGCATTTACTAACCCATACCTCTGGTATCGGTTATGGTGGGCGTCTCAGACTGCGGCTTAATGCCTCGGACTTTGAAGCCACGATTGGTTGCTCTTGGAGATCATATCCTCAGGACCTATGCTAGGAGAAGAACCCAGTTGCAACGGTGAGGACTGGCTACTGTGTGATGACTTTGGGATTTTGTGGGGTGACTTTTTGGTGGCGGTGTGCCATGCGGTGGGGTGACTTATGGTGTTGTAGGGAACGAAAGGGCGGACACTCGTACCTTGAGTCTCTAACAGTATGAGAATGGACATGTATTGATGAATGGGAATATGCTGACACCGTCGACTCACATGCCGCATTGGTTTGTTTGATTGAATCTATTTGCCAGGAACGCTTCAAAGAATTGATCATCCGTACTGGTTTGGCCAGAAAGTCCAGCGATCCCCGAGCAGTGCTCCCCTGAGATTCACGTGTGGTACCTCTGTGACTGTCGTTTCTTGTCGACTTGCAATCATGTCATGTAGCTGAAAAAACATGAGAATATCTCCCATGAACATATTGTCCATCCATCCTGTCCCCACGACTGCAGAAGATATCCAGAAAAGGGCAGAAGATCTCAGGTGTGCACACTGGAGCAGTGGTGCAACGAGTTGGCAGCCATTCCTTTGCAACATCACCCGGGCGACGACTGGCTTTATGGCTACGGTCATGACGTGATTGGCCGCATCATTGAAGTGGGGCAGCCTATCCGCAGTTGGTTTGGAAAACTGGTCATTTCATGTCATTTCATGATTTCATGTCATTTCCAGAAGTTGTGGACCATTCATCCACCGTTCATCCACCATTTCTCCACCATTCGCTGGTGATCAGCCAGGTGGCCACAGGCCAGGCGCTGGACCACGTGATCCGCAGCAAGGTCACAGGACCTTTGAAGATGGCCGGGGATCCCATGGGATCCGGGATCCCGGGACCCAGCTTGATGGGCAATGGAAGGATCTTCCAGCGGAAATCACCGGAAAAATTAGCACCTTATTTCAGTGATAGACAGTGATAGATCATAAATGATAATAATATATAAGAATGATCTCTGTAAGAGTCCACATTTGAAGGCTGTTCTGCAAAGACTTTCAATGGAAATACTGGTTGGCACTGTGTTTTGAAGCTGTAAGAAAACAACGTAAAGATCAGCATTGTCCGGCTCTAATCTTTGTTTTTTGGATGCATGTGTAGCTTTGTCACAGGTGAGTGAGTCAAGCAATTCCCTGGGGGAGCAGCAACCGCACATGTTTGGCACTTCTAGGTTGATACGAGCTTTGAGATCTCAGCAAACAAGCTGCTTGGTTGCATTATGAGGATGCCCAAGGCCCACACTGTATCACATTATTATGATTAAATAATTATGTATGTTGTTTTGTATCAAATTGAACTATATATTATATGTATGATATTATAATATATAATATATATATATATTAATATATCAATCATATCCCGATCAACCATCACAAATAAAAATAAAAGGCCACTTTGTGTGCATCCATTTACCGTCAAATCAAATCATCAAAGCTCCATGCCACATCATGCCACGTTGATACGCTTAGGATAGAGGATCAACATCTAATAATTAAGGATGATTTGGATGTCTGATCAAGTTGTTGAGCCACCTTTGAAAGATAAAGGAATTGAATGGAATTGATCCCAGATAGATCACGGAAGAACACACATGGTTTTATTCGCTTGTGCCAGCTGCCAAGGTGGTTTCGTACCTCCGGAATGTTTTGATCTCAGGAACTTAGCATCACACCCATCACACCCCGCTTTTTGGTGGTTCGAGAGATGAAGCCAGGTATCGCTTGGAAGAAGAGGAGGGTAAAGAACCGAAACTGCTGCGTCTCGTGTGGTGCTCAGGATCCACATCTAACCGTCCCTTGGTGTCACTGGCACTGGAGTCGCCGAGGATTCACCAAGCAGTGAATGCAATGAGTCGGGGACTTGACCGCTGTGGGATTGGATCATTGAAGGAGTTTGTGCTGAGCCATGTTGAACTATCCAAAATTGATCAAACAAATACATACATCACATACAAATATCACCATTCTATATACCATTCTACTATATTCTACTATTCTGTGGTTGTTCCAGTCAATTCCATAGGAGGAGTCGTAGTTGGAAGTTTCGGAAGTTTCCAGACAAATTGATACTAGTTGATGTGTCCCCTTGTTCACTCTTTTCATTCTTTTCCACTGACTTTCTGAGTTTTTGTTGGGTGGATATGGTATATGCAAACAATGCCGTGTCGTCGTTGCTATGATTTGCAGGTGGATTGCAGGTAACACCAGCCCCATCCTTGCAGGCATGGGCAGCGGAGATGTGGATTGAACACAATCATTTTCATCTTGAGATATCTGGAGTCCTCATGAATCTTTGACCACACTGGAAGTAGTTCCAGCAGTTGCAATGAGTTGTTTCTGGTGCAAAAGGTGGTGGCAGCGTCGACGCAATGACAGGAGGGATGGTGAGCACCGCGAGAGCCCGGAACATAGTGCGGGTGTGGACACTGTCAATGCCTTGGTAAACCAATGCCTTTTCTGCGTCCAAGGACTACTCGCGGTTTCTCCTCATGTTGCTCCGGAAGGCCCAGAGCTAAATCACTGTTTATTTTCTTCCAAAACTAGTTAAAGGTAAACTGCATAGGAAATCTTTGGAAGAGTTCAAGAAATCCAAGGAAATCCGAAAAATTGAAATATGGATCACCAAAATGTGATCAAGGTGGTATTGGATAACCATGGATAACCAACATGGTGGAGTCAACAAAAAATCTTCGTCCAAATCAGCAGGGGACCACTGGGACCACGGTCAATTTCGTTGGATTAGATCAACCCGTATTGGGGGACAGTCATCAATTTCATCAATCCATTGATGGCCATTTGATGGCGATATGACCATACGTGAATGGTGTAGCCATTCTAAGGATTCACGATCATGGTGGGATGACAGCCATATACCATCATATACCATGTTTTGATATGTTTTGGGTTTGTCTGAAAATGTTGGGTTAATATTCCCAATGAAATAGCCATTTAATTAGGGATAATGATCAGCAAAACCATTGGGTTTAGGGGTACACTATTTTCAGACACACCCTTTTGACCATGGCAAATGTGAGGATGTGCAAATACTATTGGACCATCGTTGGTGTTTCAAGATTTTCAAGCTCGTGCGCAGGGAGAGCTTGATGGCATCAGAGTGCTGAAGCCGAGACCCTGGGGCCCTGGGGGTTCTTTTTAGCTGTTGCGTCCTGCAGGGATGCATCATGATACACCATGGCACACCAAAAGGAAAAGAAGAAGCCCCAAATTGGGTATGATGAGTATGGCATTGTGAATGTCTATGATCTGTTTGCAATAATCCCTATATATCCCTATATAAAGAATCCCAAAAGTTCAATCGAGGAAAGGTCTGGTTGATGATTGGACATAATATCTGTTAGCTCTGAGAAGAGATTCCGCATCGCGACATTTTGGTTCGACAGCTGATCTCGGTCCATCCTCACTCTGTCCTGGACCGAACATCTTGCTCCTCTGGCAGATGCCTCAGATTTTCTTGATTATACAGTCAGAGTCCAGAATAGTCAAGCTCTTTTTGCAGCAGAACTAACAAAGTTGAGGTCACAATGGTATTAAAAGCCATGGTTTGGGGATCCCCTATATCCCCCACCATATGCCCCATGTTAAGAATCCATTGAGGTCACAATGAAGACAATTGCTACTTTGGCTGTCCTTTTATCTGCGGTTTCCGCCAAGAAGCTCACTCTTCGCAGTGTGAAGGCAGCTATGGCAAAGTTGGATCGATTGGACTGCAGTGAAAATTCCCTAATGATATGCAGTATATCATAGACCCCAAAATGAAGAGATCCAATACTAAAACCATGGTTTCTGGTGTTAATTATCGGGTGGAAGGGAAATTATACCAAGAAACACAAGAAACCAAAAACAGTAAGAAAATATGCGTTTGAATCGGAATATTCCTATAGTGACAATGGCTACGGCTATGGGCCAGCTTTTGGTAGTGGCCGAGGCAAATCAAGAACTTGCCACCACGACATCCTGCGACAAACAGAAGTGTGGACCCTAGACGAAAGGTTTCTCACTGGATAGCAAGAATTCACGAAAAACATTAAAAACATCACCAAAAAAACTTTGGCCTGGCAAACCACAAACCATACATTGATGTTAAAGTAAAGAGAATGTATGTGGTACTGCGGGACATTTTGAAACCACACGTTTCATGTGTACCGAGTCCATAAGGTACAAACAGACCCATATCCCAGTCATGGACGTTCGTAGACTGGGTTATGATGACCAGCTTGTCATAATGGATGTTTAATGATGTTTCATTGGGATTCATTATCCGGCAAACCGCAAAATTGATAGAAAATTGTATACTGGACACTTAGAACACCTCTAAAATGCCTAGATACAACACGTGTCTATAGGTTTCTTTATTTTTTGTGGCCACCCATAACTTATCATTCCGAGTTCAGATTTCAAACATATCATCAAAACATCACAAGGTATCATCAAACTGATGATCCACTCCGTCATAGCATTTCCAAGGCGTACCCACTCATCATATCTCCAGGTGCCCAGCAGCCTGGAGACCAAAGCCCAACCATCACACTCTGTCGGGCTCTACCTCTGCAGACTGCTGTGTGTCTTGGTCGCGTGGGATGTTCGTGCGGTCCTGGGAATCATGGGACCCGACTGGTGCCATTTTTACTATTGACCATGAGAGAAGAATTCAGATAATTATGTCTAAGTATGTCTAAGTGTTTTGGGAACCCAATGTTGACCTATAATATCCATTAATATCCTATAATCAGCTATTGACATGATATATCATTATATTATGTGGTACTTTTTTAAGGGTAGACGAGATGAACGTCCCCAGCTTGGGATGTCCCCAAAAAAGCACCGCTTCCAAGGACAAGACATGCGAATTGTTCACCTGCAGGGGTGTCTACCGATCCAACGAGGCTTGGATTCCGTGGGGGAAATCATGGGAAATCTACAAAAAATATCAGTGAACTGTTCTTTTTCGGGGTCCAGCTGACTGATTCACTGATTCACGATTGTCTAAGATCCTTGGGTCGCACCTACCTCATGAAGGGGTTTCTAGCTATAACTGACAGTGAAAGTAAAGCGTGTGCGATGTTCAGCAATCCCAGCAGCATCAAGGCTTTGACTGTCCGCGTTGAATGGCTCATCCAATCCTGCTGACGTTGGATGGTGTGTTGATATTCGAGCAGTTGAACAAAAAAATCTGTTGGTTGATGATATGTTGATGATTATAGGGAGTCAATGGGAGTCATTATGTTGTTCTACCCGTTATATTGGGGATTAGCACAATCCACCTACGCAAGAAGTCTTTGAGCTTGGAGCTGCTGACGACCAGGCATACTGGGGCAACGTTGGAAATTCGCCACAGGTTTGCTGCGACAAGATGTGCGGGTCGGCAGCCAAGTTTTTGGCAGAAACTTTGTGATAGGGGATGAGGTTGCGGAAACAACATTAAAGAGTCAGCAAAAAAAAGCAAAGAAATAAGACAAACAGTGTATAAATAACAGAGTTCTAGATTTTGAATGATTTTGAGTTCTAAATTCTGCTTTACATGGGCCCCATGATTTTGTGCTGTTCCACTTTTTGGTGGGGAATGCCAAAAGCTTCATCGGATTGCTGTAGCCTAGCAGCATGGCCAAGGACTGATTTTGAGTGCGATGTGGGCTACGTTCTGGCAGATGCCACTGCTCCTGGTGTTTCCAAGAAGGAAATTGCTGGTTCCAGCAGTGAAATACCGTTTGAGTCAGCAGACTTCCCTGGAATTAACCATTTGATGTTATAAAATGTTATAAATTTATAAAGAATAGATTATCATGAAGTGCCACAGAGTATCATGTTCCTAGATCACAAGACCTTGATTGACCTCAGCCATGGATGTCATCTCTGAATCCTTTGAGATGAAGGACTGCTGCCAACCCAAGTGCCAGCTCTTCGAATGCACTGCCCCTTGGGCACCAAGCGCAGCGAAGAAGGATGTGGCCGGGGCCTCACAGCCGAAAGAGAGATCGCTATGGGATTGTGTCTGACTATGTGGGTCAAAAAGTCAAAATAATGCTATCCTGGTGACTGGTGAACATCAAAGAAGTGGTAAATGATTCGGTAAATGGTTGTAAATGGATTATCCCCCCAAGTGCTTGCATTGAAGCATATTGAAGCATGAAAGGTTGATCCATCCTCGCTGGCATCACATTTGTGAAGATGCTGAAGAAAGTGTTGTTAAGGTGGCCAGCAGCGCAGAGGACAGAAATGGACCGTGTCAAGAGATCCATGCAAGGATTTCAAGAAGAGGGTCTCCATTCCACACCTGGCTGAGCGTATCTGAGCCTCTCCTCCAGAATCGGTCAGGAATGCTGCGAGAAGACTTGCGCCGCGGTGAACTGCTCGCTGCCCGGCTGGGCGCCCAACAAGAGCAAGGAGTTGGAAATTGGCAGCACACCTGAGGCGCCAAAAGCATCCAAAAGCTGGGGAGGAAGAACATTGGCCAAGCGGGTGAGTAGTGTGAGTACAGCCAAAGCAGGAAAAATAATAATAATGAACATCATGTGGGTTTTAACTCACCGCCATATCACGAGGTTGATGATTCTGCTTTTTGCAAAGTGCTGGGGTGACTGAAAAGGGAACATAATTCTTTGATAGTCAAGTCCTAACAGGCTGAGCAGGTCGAGCTTTTCTGACAGACGTGTTTTTTGTGTTTGTTTGTTTGTTTGTTTGTTTGAAGGGTTTACCCTTTGTGGATATCTATGATTGCTTTATTTTATGCAACTTCATCTTCACTTGCCGGAACGTTTGCTTTCAATGGCTCCTTCGCTGTGGAGACATAGACAGAAGTACTGTAGTTGACCGCAACCCACAATTGCACTCAGAATGGCCGGAAAGATGATAAGATAGACCTGTCGATCTGTTTTCTGTCATGTTTTGTTTGTTGACTGACCGAGTGTTTGGTTGTTTTGCCATCCTAGTTACTGTCATTGCTGGCAGGATTGCTGCACCCCATTGTGCGGCAACTCCGCCCAAGTGAAATGCCCCTTCGGCTCTGCGGTCAAAGATGAGGATGTGAACAAGACAAGCGACGGAACGGATGAGGCTGGGGCATTGTTGAATTCCGAAGAGAATCAGCATGTGAGAATGACTGGAAGTATTTGGAAGTAGTGAAAAATGCGATATACTATAATGCATAGATATTATAGATTATAACTCATATGTATATATATTATATATTAATAAGATTATAGTGCCGGACAACTACTTAGAACATCATTTTTTTTCCAAAATTTCGGAACCTTTTCTTAGAACATCAAAATTACCCTACTTAGAACATCAGAAATGTTTCTAAGTACGCACTTAGAACATCATAAAAACAGATACTTAGAACATCTCCATTGATTTTTGTATACTTAGAACATTAAAACACACATATACTTAGAACATGTCCTGTTACTTTGGTAAATCTGGATATATACACATTATATACACACAAATACCTTGGTGAACACCATACTTAGAACACTTTCCCCCCTCACTGCTGCAGCATTCTATATATACCTTTTCTTCGGGAACAATATCCCAAGCAGTCTTCGCTGCAATGGGAAGGTCTCTAGTAGTTTGTGGGTTTCCTACAGGGGGTAGTCAAAAAAACTCCAAAATGATGTATATATATAAATAAATATGTATGTATGTATGTATATATATATAATATGACAAGTCCTCCAAAAGAACGGTCCTGGTTTGTGAATAACTGGGGGTTTCCTGAAGGTATGTGTTACCTTGGGAACACACCACTTAGAACATCACCACCAAACATTCCCCAAATTGAAGGTTGGTGATTTTAAATGAAAAGACATCTCAGCAAATGAAACATACATATGTCACAGCTTTAAAAATCACCCTGCTCCAAAATGATATGTGTATATATATATATACACATTTAATATATGCAAATAAGATCACAAATCTTCCACATGAACGACCCTGGTTTGGAACAACTGGGAGTTTCCTGAAGGAATGTATTACCTGGGGAACACCAAACTTAGAACATCACCACGAAACATTCCCCTAATTTTATCCCTATATATACTGTAAGATTGAAGGTTTGTAAATTCAAATGAGCAAATGTCTCAGCACATATATATATACACATTTATCCATGACATGTTCTGACTTCACTACGTTCCAAATAAGGATAGACATATATATATATGGCAAATCTTCCACATGAACGACCCTGGTTTGGAACAACTGGGAGTTGCCTGAAGGCATGTATTACCTTGAGAACACCGCACTTAGAACATCACCGCCTAACAGTAACCACATTTTCTTCCTATATATATATATTCTGAAAGATTAAAGGTTTGGTATTTTATATAAATCAAAAAACATCTCCGCGTAGGAATACATACGTGACATCTTTATATATATATATATATTAAAATCACCATGCTCCAAAATGATACATTTAAATATGTATATATATAATATATAAGATTGCAAGTCCTCCAAAAGAACAACCCTGGCTTGGAACAACAGGGGATTTCCTGAAGGCATGTATTACCTTAGGAACACCGCACTTAGAACATCACCGCCAAACATTCCCCAATTTTCTCCCTATATATAATGTGTATATTATATATATATATTTATTTGTATACTGCAAGATTGAAGGTTTGGGATTTAAAATCAAAAAACATCGCAGCGTATGAATGCATACGTGACATTTTTAAAAATCACGATGCTCGAAAATGATATGTATATATATATATATATCTATAAGATCGCAAGTACTCGAAAAGAACGACCCTGGTTGGGAACGGCAGGTATTACTTTGGGAACACCGCACTTAGAACATCACCACCAAACGTTCCCCAAATTGAAGGTTGTGGATTTTAAATGAAGAGACATCTCAGCAAATGAAAATATACAATAATATACATATGTCACAGCTTTAAAAGTCACCCTGCTCCAAAATGTATGTATATATATATATATTTAATATATGCAAATAAGATCACAAATCTTCCAACAACTGGGAGTTTCCTGAAGGCATGTATTACCTGGGGAACACCACACTTAGAACATCACCACGAAACATTCCCCTAATTTTATCCCTATATATATACTGTAAGATTGAAGGTTTGTAAATTCAAATGAGCAAATGTCTCAGCACATATATATATATATATACACATTTATCCATGACATGTTCTGACTTCACTACGTTCCAAATAAGGATAGACATATATATATATATAGATGGCAAATCTTCCACATGAACGACCCTGGTTTGTGAACAACTGGGGATTTCCTGAAGGCATGTATTACCTTGGAAACACCGCACTTAGAACATCACCGCCAAAAAGTACCCAAATTTTCTCCCTATATATATTTATGACAACTTCAAAAATCACCCTGCTCCATTCCTATATATATATATATGTATAAGATCGCAATTGCCCCACAAGAACGACCCTGGTTTGTAAACAACGGGTGGTTTCCTGAAGGCATGTATTACCTTGAGAACACCGCACTTAGAACATCACCGCCAAACAGTACCCATGTTTTCTCCCTATATATATTTATGACAACTTCAAAAATCACCCTGCTCCATTACTATATATATATATGATATATATATATATATGTATAAGATCGCAATTCCCCCACAAGAACGACCCTGGTTTGTAAACAACGGGTGGTTTCCTGAAGGCATGTATTACCTTGAGAACACCGCACTTAGAACATCACCGCCTAACAGTAACCAAATTTTCTTCATATATATATATATATATTCTGAAAGATTCAAGGTTTGGTATTTTATATAAATCAAAAAAAATCTCCGCGTAGGAATACATGCGTGTCATATATATATATATTAAAATCACCATGCTCCAAAATGATACATTTAAATATGTATATATATAATATATAAGATTGCAAGTCCTCCAAAAGAACAACCCTGGCTTGGAACAACAGGGGATTTCCTGAAGGCATGTATTACCTTCGGAACACCGCACTTAGAACATCACCGCCAAACATTCCCCCAATTTTATCCCTATATATAATGTGTATATTATATATATATATATTTATTTATTTGTATACTGCAAGATTGAAGGTTTGGGATTTAAAATCAAAAAACATCGCAGCGTATGAATGCATACGTGACATTTTTAAAAATCACGATGCTCGAAAATGATATGTATATATATATATCTATAAGATCGCAAGTACTCGAAAAGAACGACCCTGGTTGGGAACAGCAGGTATTACTTTGGGAACACCGCACTTAGAACATCACCACCAAACGTTCCCCAAATTGAAGGTTGTGGATTTTAAATGAAAAGACATCTCAGCAAATGAAAATATACAATAATATACATATGTCACAGCTTTAAAAGTCACCCTGCTCCAAAATGATATGTATATATATATGTATTTAATATATGCAAATAAGATCACAAATCTTCCAACAACTGGGAGTTTCCTGAAGGCATGTATTACCTGGGGAACACCACACTTAGAACATCACCACGAAACATTCCCCTAATTTTATCCCTATATATATACACTGTAAGATTGAAGGTTTGTAAATTCAAATGAGCAAATGTCTCAGCACATATATATACATTTATCCATGACATGTTCTGGCTTCACTAGGTTCCAAATAAGGATAGACTATGGCAAATCTTCCACATGAACGACCCTGGTTGTGAATAACTGGGGATTTCCTGAAGGCATGTATTACCTTGGGAACACCGCACTTAGAACATCACCGCCAAACAGTACCCAAATTTTCTCCCTATATATATTTATGACAACTTCAAAAATCACCCTGCTCCATTACTATATATATATGATATATATGTATAAGATCGCAATTCCCCCACAAGAACGACCCTGGTTTGTAAACAACGGGTGGTTTCCTGAAGGCATGTATTACCTTGAGAACACCGCACTTAGAACATCACCGCCAAACAGTACCCAAATTTTCTCCCTATATATATTTATGACAACTTCAAAAATCACCCTGCTCCATTACTATATATATATATATGATATATATATATGTATAAGATCGCAATTCCCCCACAAGAACGACCCTGGTTTGTAAACAACGGGTGGTTTCCTGAAGGCATGTATTACCTTGAGAACACCGCACTTAGAACATCACCGCCTAACAGTAACCAATTTTTCTTCATATATATATATATTCTGAAAGATTCAAGGTTTGGTATTTTATATAAATCAAAAAAAATCTCCGCGTAGGAATACATGCGTGACATATTTATATATATTAAAATCACCATGCTCCAAAATGATACATTTAAATATGTATATATATATAAAATATAAGATTGCAAGTCCTCCAAAAGAACAACCCTGGCTTGGAACAACAGGGGATTTCCTGAAGGCATGTATTACCTTCGGAACACCGCACTTAGAACATCACCGCCAAACATTCCCCCAATTTTCTCCCTATATATAATGTGTATATATATATATATTTATTTATGTTTATACTGCAAGATTGAAGGTTTGGGATTTAAAATCAAAAAACATCGCAGCGTATGAATGCATACGTGACATTTTTAAAAATCACGATGCTCGAAAATGATATGTATATATATATATATCTATAAGATCGCAAGTACTCGAAAAGAACGACCCTGGTTGGGAACGGCAGGTATTACTTTGGGAACACCGCACTTAGAACATCACCACCAAACGTTCCCCAAAAGACATCTCAGCAAATGAAAATATACAATAATATACAAATGTCACAGCTTTAAAAATCACACTGCTCCAAAATGATATGTATATATATAATATATGCAAATAAGATCACAAATCTTCCAACAACTGGGAGTTTCCTGAAGGCATGTATTACCTGGGGAACACCACACTTAGAACATCACCACGAAACATTCCCCTAATTTTATCCCTATATATATACTGTAAGATTGAAGGTTTGTAAATTCAAATGAGCAAATGTCTCAGCATATATAGATACATTTATCCATGACATGTTCTGACTTCACTACGTTCCAAATAAGGAGAGACTATGGCAAATCTTCCACAACGACCCTGGTTTGTGAACAACTGGGGATTTCCTGAAGGCATGTATTACCTTGGGAACACCGCACTTAGAACATCACCGCCAAACAGTACCCAAATTTTCTCCCTATATATATATTTATGACAACTTCAAAATCACCCTGCTCCATTACTATATATATATATATGTATAAGATCGCAATTCCCCACAAGAACGACCCTGGTTTGTAAACAACGGGTGGTTTCCCCAAAGAATGGCACCAATTGGTGCAATGTGGCCTTCTCAGAAAAGCCAAAGGGTTCATCCGCATGTCCCCAAGAAGAGATTGGATGCAATTGTGGCTGGGAAAGGACACACACACATACACATATATATATATTATAGTAAATATGATGTATCAATGTAAGACTGATGCTGGAGATTGCCCCTAGCCTATTAGTTTATACATATGCGCCGACCCCGGCAGAAATTAGGCGGCAGGGGCGGCAGCCCTTAAATAAATATATCTATATATAGTATTATATAGTGTATATATATATATAATTAGCGACGGACAAATACTTCGAACATACATATATGTATGGTTCCCATTGGTTCCCCACTGGGATGTTCTAAGTATAGCTTGGAAATGTTCTAAGTATAGGTTTTGGGTATGTTCTAACTACTTTTTTTGAACCCCATACTTAGAACATCCCCGCTGTGACGATTTTTAATTTTTTTTTCCAAAAGATGTTCTAAGTAGTTGTCCGTCACTATATATAAGTTTACATACACATTCGATGCCATAATCCAAAGTGTGGATTGCTTAGTGTGGCTCTATTTTTGAGCCAGCCACAGGGCAGGTGTGTTGAATCGTTTGGAGAGTCACAGTTTTGCCATCGGCAGGGCTGCTGCGCTCCACAGTGCAAAGCCTACAAGTGCAGCGATGGTTTTGCACCCAACGTAGCAAAGGACAGCTTTAGAAACCGACTTTGGCTGTATCAAGCTCACCAGTCTTCAACATATCATAACAATTTATACCATACAATATATGTATATATCATAATGTATATCTTCAAGAAAGTGTCATTTCTCCGAAAGGTCAAGTCCAACAATTCCTCATTCTCACAAACCTTGCACGTGCCAGCATCACATTGCGTAGTAGTGTATCATATCCTTTGCCTTGTAGTGCGTGCTGATGCCTGTTTGCAGTTTGCAGGATGACGCATTTGGTGCAAGCGATGAGGTCACGGCTGCAAGCTTGCAATTTCCTGCTTCACTGCGATCCACTGCTGTAGGGAGACACAATCCAAGTTGTGCAGGAATGCTGCTTGCCAACTTGCAAGAAGTTCGAGTGCTCCATGGAAATGGGCTGGGCTCCTTTCCCTGCAGTGGAAAGCGACATCGGTACCTTGGTTTGCTTTTGGTGCATTGATGCTTGTGAGTCACTGTCCATTTGTCCATGCGATGTGATGCAATCAGAAGGGAAAAATAAAGGAATGAGAGTTTCACAGACCTTTGCATTTGGTAAAGGGTCAGCATCATTCGCATCCTCATCCCACCCCTGCTCCTCATTTTTGAATGATGGTTTAGCATCGTTTTGTCATCGTGTTCGGTATGTTCTACATCTTCATCATCCCCATCATCACCATCATCACCATCATCACCATCATCACGACAACCCCTGGCACCATCGTCATTGTCATTCTTATTATATGTTATTATCATAGTTTTGTGCTCTTGGTGCAAGCGTAGAGTAGAGATTTGGTGCCTATCCAAGGAGACAATGCCACACAGTGCTGCCTGGCTACCTGCAAGCAGTGGACCTGCAATGCCACGGAGGGCTGGCTGCCCTACCCAGAGTGCGCCTTCAGTTGCTTTTTGTGAGCAAAGGGCACAAGTACCATCGATAAGTAGGCTTTCAACCTGAAGTACGTATATTTCAAGTCCAATGGTCATTTGGTTGATGCTTCAAACGATTTCTATTAGGAAAATGATCCGCAATCAACGACTGTGTTTGGTGTGGTTTGAAACCGCCAATCAGCATTGCACCACAACTGCGGTAGACTGCAGTTATATTAATGGATTATTAATGATTATTATGGGTATAGGTTCCACTTACAAGGTGGTCATTGGCCATTTGCTGCCGTTTAGCATGTGAAATCGCCAACCAACTCCTTGGCCAGGGGCGCCAAAGACAACACCACCGGTGCCAGCAACAGCATTTGCTGCATGCCAGCCTGCGAGAAATACAGCTGCAGCTCTGCCAAGGGCTTGATGAAGATTCCAACGGCCAAAACGGTGGGTGGCACCACCGATGAGGTGCCGACCTTAGAGAAAAAACATCAAAAAAGCACGCGCATCCTGGTGGTGGTTCTGATCCAAGGTGATGATCTCGATGTTCTGGAGAGTTTGTAGGAAATTAAATTTGCAGTATAGAATCTAATAGATCTTATAGATCTAATAGGGAGATGATTAAATTGTTTTCATTTGTGTAACTGATATATATAACAAATGTTTTGAAGTATGCCGTACTCAGGAGTGCTGCGAGAGCAGCAAGTGCGACGACGTGCGAAACAAGATGGCCAAAATGGAAGACAAGGAGGTTTGTAACTTGCCAGCGGAGGCCCTTACTTTTCTAATTATTGGCATGGATAATGGATATTGTCATTTCAACAATATTTGAACTACTTCCTTAAACAATGTTATCTGCATCGCTGAGGCAACGGCTTGGAGAAGGAGAAGTGCTTGAAAAAGTATGCCAAGCAACATGGTCTGAACATGTCTGAACAGAGGGGACCCCAAAATCTAATTACCCTCTTGTTATTTAACATAGCCATGGAAAATGGCCCATTTATAGATGGTTTACCTATTAAAAATGGTGATTTTCCATGGCTATGTTAAATAACCAGATGGTAATCATCATGTTGCCAATGTTGCCAATGTTGCCCATTAAAATGGCTGGCCTTTGGGCATCCCATTGCTGATATTGAGCCTGTTGGAATGAACGGATGTTTTGGTTGTATGAACTGTTGCCGTGGATGGGAATCACTCGAAGCCCCTATGAAACAACCTCGTTCAAGGGAATGTGGCACGTATTTTTACCGCTGCTCATGTCATTTAAAATATTTAAAGTGACATAACGTGCCTGACGGTGATTGGCACTCCCAGTGCAATGCTCCACGATCAAAGTTAGGTTCGTAAGGTTTCTGAAACACCCTGGAACTGAATAGATGATGATACTTCCGTTAGAGCATCACTTAGGTAATTACACAGCACAGGCCATGACTCCCTTGAGGGGTCGTTACCTCACTGTACCGCTGAGGGTGAAGCAAGGCAACTCCCCTGCGATCGTGATGTTTCTTGGCAAACTCAGAACAGAAAGCTGAGAAGTTGGTGATTGGTTTACCCAGCATTACCCAGCATTACCCAGCTGAGAAAGCTGCGGTTGTTGGATAAACAAAATCACGCAGCTTTCCAAACAATGTCGAAACATGATCCTTCCCAGCTGTGCAAAGATACTTTGCGCCCAATTTTCGTGTCCTTCCCCCAGGTGCAGCTTTGATGAGACCTACAACCTTTGCCGCTACGACACGGACTCTGCCATCAAGGGTGGCTGCACTGAAATCTGAGATGCTTTGCACTCGGAGACTGCAAGGCAGCGTCAACATGCGTCAACCTCACCACGCCTAAAGATGCGTCTAAAAAGGTGCTGCAGCGGATTCGAAGATGGGCAAGGGATGGGTACATTTTGTTGTTTGACTTTTTTGTTTTTTTGTTGCTTTGTTTCGAGCTGTTTGTGCACAGGCTCTTTGTTTTATTTGTTTTGATTCTTGATCACCCTGATCACCATGATTACCATATATCCCAAGAAGCCTCCCTATGTCTATGCCATTTCCGTTCATTTCGAGTCTAAACAGCCTGGTCTGAGGCCGGAGACGGTTGAATTATTGAGCTCCAATCTCTTGCCAAGGGCAACAGGAGCCAAGTTTGAGTGTTGGGATGAAGATCTGGGACAGGGAGGTGATGGGAGATGGGTGTGATAAAGATCCATAGATAGAAATCTTGCACCGTGGATCTCCCATTTCCCGGGAGTTTTCTGAGCTACGTGAGACATGAGAATCTCATTTTCTCGGGCACTCCATGAAATACATTTGCGATGTTTTTAGAGGTCTTTCAGGGGAAGGTGTTGGCCCTTTTTCTTGAAGCATAGCCCTTGCCCTGAATTGCAACGCAGGACCATGACAAAAAGCAACCCCTTATAATACAGCCATGTTCGATACATGCCCTACAATGCCCTACAGTACATGCTGGTGCGTGTAGGATTATGTGAGATTCTGCGGCAGCAGCTTGCAGTCCTTGTGCACTAACTTTAGATGCAAAAAAGAACCACAAGTCTCACCAAGCAGCACCTTTTCGTTGGTATGACATATAATATATTGGCAATCAACAAGGACCAAAAGCAGTCCATTTGATGCAGTACTGCAAAGGTACCAGCTGCGTAGTGATGAAAACTATAAGCCATATTTTGTGTGTCCTTTGTTTTCCATTTTGACACATTTTGACATGCTGTGATACTACATTTTCATACATTTTCTCTGTCTCCAGTGGATTTCAAGCTGGAAATTCCTGACCCCGGAGGAAAGGATGATGTGTGGGCCTTCGGATCTCCTGGTGTTGGTTTCGGTCTGCTTGGAGTCTGGTGCACCCGGCAGGGCATGGCAGGGCGGGATCCAGGCCACGGCTATCAAAGTGTTGCTGGATGCCGGAGAGTGCACATTTTGATACATTTTGTATGGAAGAAAGAGATGGAAAGACGGTGGTGCAATCATTTTTTCAATCTTGTTATACTATGTTATACTCAATATATATATATGAATATTGTAATATGATTTAATTCTCAATATTGTTGAGTTGCGAAGCATTTGCAAACCTCCATGATCACTGAGTCTGTCTCGGTGCAGCATCCGGAACTTGACGAGGCTGGACCCTTGGACCTCCATTCAACTGTATTTGACTTTTTTTTTCATGTTTTATCACCCCAGAAGATGAAATCCGGTCCTTAGTCTATGACAGGCACTACGACCGGGTGAATATGGTTTGAGTCCTGGCCGCTCTCGGTGTGCGGTGATGAGTCTAGGTTAATTAGCTCGCGATGACTTCGGTTTGGCTCGGTTTGGCTGCATCCTTCCTTCTTTTCAGAGACTCTTTGGTCAGGGAAGATCAAAAATACATTTGACAATGATTGATGATGTGTCTTCACTACAAATTATGGAGCATACATAGCATGATATTTCAACCATTCTATGTCTATAATTGTCTACATTTCCCTCCAAACAATGGCTTCGATTGGCAAATTTCCATCTCTGGTGACGTTTCAGACGTTTCAGGTTGGGGTGGAATGGCCGGTACTGCTTGGACTAACGATCCCCAGGAGGCCTCACCTCGGTAGCATCACTGAATCTGACATATCTCACACTGGCAGCAACTTGTTGTCATTGCTGTTTGTCATGTTGACATTGATGAATAGCCATATATCATGGCTATAATTGATATATATTTCATGGATGATGTGGATGACATTGAATTGCTGATATTGCTGCAGAGGATTTTGTCCTCCTAAGCTTTTCTTTGGTGGCCTTTGACCTCTCGACAGAAGAGGCATGGGCGGCATGGGCGGCATGGGCCGGGGTACAGCTGAAAACAATCATGGCAGCACGGGATCAGGTCTTGAGGGCTGGCGTCAGGAAGTCCATTGCCAGCTTCAACTCAAGGACTTCACATGACATTTAGGATGAATGTGGCATGGTCCATATGGTCCATGGCATGTTGGACTCCAGTGATGCAGCTTTCCGTAGGTCTCCATGATCCATGACGAATCATGGGCATAAATTGTATCAATTGAATTCAATTGATGTATTTTGATATTATGTTATATTATGTGATATTAATATGTTATTTATGTTGATGGTATCTTGGCCGATGTTTTTTTGCTTCAGGACCTGTGCGTAGAAATCCTGGCGGACCCCTCAAGGCGCAGACTTCTTTCAGCGTGCCCTTGAGAAGAACATGCTACGGAATGGCAATGAATAGCAGAGATTTCAGCAGCTGAGCCATGGTGAGTCCGTCATAGTCCATGAAACTTTGGTGGTTTGTGGTGGTTTTCTAGAGATTCTAGTGGTTCAAGCTTGAAAAAAAGAAACCGCAGACTTGGTAGTGTGCTGAATCCCTTGCCCTGTAGATCCTGTAGAGGCAATTCTTGCGATGTCTTCCGCCATGCAATACCCTTAGAAGCTGCTCAGCATCTTCAGACTCACCGACCGGATTGGAAGCTTGTGTTCAAGTGCTTGTCTACATAACACAAGCAAATTCAAGGATTGATTGACAAATCCCATCCAGACATCCAGACCAAGTGAGTTTGCCATAGACTTTGATTTTTCAGTACTGTGATCCAAAAAGCAGAGATTTGATTGGTTGCACTGCAGGAACCGCTGTACTCGTAGATTCTGTCTTCAAATAGTACCATCTGATGACCGGTGCACAAATGTCTTGTCCCAGAGGCCAGGACGTGTGCTGGTGACATTGGTAACTGCGATCCCGCAGGCGAGGATGTGTTCTATTTCTTTCACTCTTGAGACCTGTCAAGATGTCCCGGCATGAGTGATGAGAATTCGTATACTATGTCAACTTTTCCTTGACCCTTGTCAAACACTTAGAAGGCGTACTTGAGGAAACACTGTAAGCCAGTGGAAACTCAAGGGCACGTAGGCCTTGACCCTCATGTGAGTGTGTATGTGTGTGTTCCTGAAGCAAAGATCCCACAAGACCGACTTCATGGCTTGGAGCCACACCATCTTTCAATACTCCCAGCTGCCCTTAGTCAGACACTGTTGCCACGGTTGCCACGCAGCTTCATACTTGAGCTGCTCAGCAAAAGTGATGCATCCTCAATTTTTTAGACGGCTGCACAGCGTCAGATTGACACCACATGACGCAGATGAGAGAACTCTGATGACAGCAGTTAATGATGTATGTGTCTGCCAGCAAATAAATTGGACAATCCATCCCCGACAAATCGCTGATACTGCTTGTCCTTCTGCGCCATGGGGTTGCCAGTGAATTCCTTGGAAGCTGGACTGCCGCGAGAGACGTTGTCAAGCTATGGCCAAGACATGTTCGATGTGCCAGGCTCAGTTGAGTGCAGATGTGTCTGAAAATAGGGGATATCCACCAACCGCCATCTTAAGATATCTTAAGAAGGAAAATGATCCTAATCCATGGTTCAGACAAACCCATATTAGATATTATTAGATGATGTTCGTGCAGGACTCATGCATATTGAATAATCTTAGTATGGATAAAATTGAAAGGTATTTTGGAACATGCAGCGGACAATCCGGAGACAGTGATTCAACAAGACACAAACACACTCTGCGGATCTCTGTGGGTCGCTGAGGCACCGTTCCGTTTGCAAACAGAAAGCTGCAGACTTAGGAATAATAGTTGTGCTACTAGGTCCTAGGAAAATCTGGCACTGGTAGTTGACGGAATGAAGCTGCAGTGACTGTGAAGGATGGATTGTTTTTGCACAAATACCAAGGTTACGAAGAGTTCGCCCGGCTTTTACCTGGTTTGGAGCAGGAGACCATAACTCATGAAACTGTCAGTTCCATATTGGTAATTCATGGGTTTGTCACCCGCCAAGACACAGCAAGCTAAAGGTTTGCTTTTGAATATGAGAAACCAATGGTTTACGTTTGGGGGATGTGATGTATACAGATATACCATAATTATTTATACCATGATATACCACACATAAATTATCACAATATATCATGATCATATAGATTCATATAGTATAATATATGTAACATATATGTAATATTGTTATGTAATATATCCCTTCGTGCCTGGAATGCAGTTCCCAAGTTACCCCGCCGTTTTGCCGTGGCCAGGACACACAGAGTCGTCAAAGCGTCAACGACGAGCTCCGACGCCTTGATATCGATCCGAAGGATGGGGCGATCAACGGCGAGCTATTGAAAATGACCATAGAAATAGTGGATTTTCCCATTAATAGCATGGTGATTTTCCATAGCTATGTTAAATTACCAGAGGGTAATGATGGCTGTGTCAGGGGGAGAAACCCTCCATGTCATATCACTAGAATCATAACATATAATTTTCATATGATGAAAAATCAATATGTTATGGATGTTGTGGCATGTTAAATGGCTATTTAATGGGGAAAAGGATCATTGACCATCAAATTTAGGGGTTCTCCATTTTCAGACAAAGCCTATTGAACATGAATGAACATGCATGCCTCTAGCTATGACGATGGCACTTTGGCACTATGGATCTGACTTTGGATAACTTTGTCAACCTGACCATTGAAGAAACGTATCGAAACATATCGAAACAGCCTATATATATATTGCAAGTAACTATGAGTCAACATATGTTAAAACATCATATTGGTGAAGTCAGTGAAGTCATTGACTCCAAAGAGTCCCACCAGTCGGTTGTGCACAGCGTGTCACGTTCAGCTCTTCTACCGGAACCAGCAGCGGCTCCGAGTCAGCGAGCCACGTCCTTGGACAACCAGCTCGGTGATTTTGGACATGGACTGACATGGTCAATGTGCACAAGGTCTTGTGGGATTCCTGGCAATCATATTACTATAATTTATATTAATTTATTATATATACTGTATATTATAATTATAATTGATTATATATATATACTGTAATTATATTATAAAAATGTTATATGATATGTCCTATAAGTAAGTTTGGCGCAAAGTCCTGAAGCTCCCAAGAAGTTCTGTTCTCCAAGGTTGCCTCCCGAACTGCTGGATCCTACCAGTGCTGCATCCTTCGAGTCCATGAGAAGTCTCATCGGTGAGCTGGAGAAACCCACAGAGGTGGCCGAAGAGTTTTGGTTTTGGGACATTTTGGGATGGTGATTTTATATGATTTTTTGACATGTTGGTTGGTCAAGCACTGTTTAGGGTCACAACGAATATCACAACAATTAGGACCTTGTTTAAGCTTCACCTTTGAGCTTCGGGGCACAAGTCAAACCAGCTGGCGCAACATAGCTATGTAAAAAAAAATTGCCCTGCGTCCTTCGAACTCCTCAAATATCAAGAGCACAGCACAGTCCACGCGGCCTGTCAGATGAAGCCAATAATGTTGGTTCCTGATTAGTGTGAGGCCCCCCCCCCCTCCCCCCACCCCAAACAATAGCTGTACTCTCTTTAAAGTGGAAAGTCAAATATGTTCTTCCCAGGAAAAAAAATCCTCGCTTAAGTAAGGATTTCAATTGGCTACAATTGAAATCTAATTAAAACTGTTTTTTTGCCGATGAAGTTGTGGTATTTGTAGTACTTGTAGTACTTGTAGTACTTGTAGTACTTGTAGCACTTGTAGTACTTGTAGTTAGTACTTGTAGTACTTGTATTACAGGCTGTTTTTTTCAAAAAATGGTCTCCCAAACTTTCTTGCCACAATAGTGAAACCCCAAAAACAATACATGGGTTCAGAATAATATGGGAAAAAAATGCCACAATACAACCTAGCCACTAATCAGCATCCAACATTATGCAAAGAGGAAGACTCTTAAAGATGATACTGATACTGTGGAAGACAGGACGCCTCAAACTAAGCTAGCTAGGAACCCTGCGTGAGCTCAATCCTTCCACTTGACTTCAAGATTACAAATAGACTTGATCAGATTGCAACGAACTTTGGGTTCCCAACTTGAAGCAAAACCCGTTTCAAGTTTTGCTAGATTCGAAGATTTCGCTGCGTTCGCAAGGCTCACGACATTTTCTCTCCACCTGCGAGAGTGGAGACTGAAATGACAAGTTCTTCCAAGCAGAAACCTGCTGGTGACCGGGGCAGATGCCCGTTGAATGTGCCCAATGATCAGGTGGGAAGAAGTGTTTCAGGTTTTTTCGCATATGTGGCCGCAAAGTACAAAAATATCATTCAAAGGAATTTGCTTGAAAAGGACATTTTTTCACAGATCCATGCTGCTAACTGGTCCCAACTTCCATTCTCAAGAGGAGGATTTTTGTTCAGGGGCGGTCTTGTGGAGATATGATTAACCAGAGGTTACGTATTGGTTGGAATCCAGGTCACTGTTGTTCGCAGCTCTTTGTCCTTTCCGGCGTGGTTCCTCCCACACGCTCTCGGAGGTCCCGCCCATCACGTGCGAGGAGATCAGTTTGGCCAAAGAAGGCAACAGTGCTGTTATCTTGAAAGATCTTGAAAGCATGGAATATCATGGAATATCATGGAATTAAATGCCAAGTCTGCCAAGTGTTTTGGTTTGGAGGATGGGGAAGGGTGAAGTGTTTTGACCCGACTTCAGATGAATCCCCATGATTTAGAGATGAGATGAGATGAGAGTTCAGATCATATCAGATCACCACCAGGAATACGGGAAAGGGATGAAAAGGGGAGAAGGTAAGCCACTAACAAACTCAAAATATAAAGCATGCCAAGAAAGAAGGAGATAGGAAATAGTTGAGGAAAAGGATGGAAAGTCAAGACATATTGAATATCATTGAATCATATTGAATCATATTATATATATATGATAATCATAGTTACTGTATGCTTTTTCCCCATTTATGCTCGTGTACCTGTCTTGTACATCAAGATCAAAGGTTTTACGCCGTGCAATTCCGTGCAGGTGAAACGCATGGCGGTCGCCTCGGGCGGCCTGGCTATATGAGGTTTTCCATCGGGTATCCCAGTGAATGGATGGTTTATACTGGAAAATCCAATTAAGAGTGTTTATTTAAAACGGATTATAAGGGTACCCATGGGTACAGTACCCCCATTTTAGGAAACCTCCATATGGTCCAGCCATACAGAAGCCCCTTCTGTCGAATTGGAAACGTATGATGATGGAAACAAAATGCATTGAATAACGCTGGGATGTTGGGGCGCACCTTCCAGGCATGAGACACCCGAAGGTCTTTCATCAAGGCTGGTCGTATTTGGTCGAGTATAATAGACACGCCAAACGATATCCAAACGATGACCGTCATGCAAAGACTGACAGCTCAAGTTTACAGAAACTGACTGCAACTGCTTCAACATCTCAAATACACTAGTGCACAGATGTGCACAGTATTTCACTGTGTTTTGCTTTATAGTTTTTGCAGATTCTTGCATGTTTGCATTTGCTGCTTGCAGTCAGAGAACAATGGTTTGCTTGTCGCAAGGCTACAAATCGACCGGCTGACTGACGATGGGGAAGAAATGGACTTCCGACAAGACTTGGCAGGACTTTCATGCCCTGAGCATTAGCTTCGATTGTTTGTGGGTATCAGCTCATTGACTACCACCCTGTTCAGATGTTCTACAATGAACGATATGTTTCCATATGTGTTGCAAAACAAGATGGAGCAGTGTTGACAATGATCCAGCGAGTTTGGGCTGCAGGATGTGATGACGAAGATTTGGTTGAGGCGGGCCTCATCAAGTGGCCTGTTTCGCGCTGGTTGCTGCACCACTAGGCCACTTCGGAAATTAATGATGTCGATGATTCTAACCATGAGTATTGCAGTATATCACAGCCAATACAACAAAAGAGGAACATGAAAGGGACATTAAGATAGTCAGCCAAATAGACGAATATACTAAATACATCTAAATACATCTACGTGCAATATTCAACATATCCTGATAATGATATCAAATATATTCAACATATCACATTCTCACAACTTCCCGCCAGAATCAGCCAGGCATTCGCCCTAGATCCGGACTTCGATTATGACAACACCGAGTTGTCAAGCAAGGTGGCGGAATCTCGCCTTGGCAGAGTCCCCAGAGTCCCCAGCTCCAGCTGGCAGGATTTCGACAGTTGGATACAATTGATGGATGAATCACGTTGCTCAAAAATTGGGAAAAGGATGAAATATGATGGAAGTATATGGAAGTATGAACATGTTACATGCTGGAAACCGTTCAAAACGCGCCTGGCCAAATTCAATGGTGGAGCATGTAAACACAGCAAAACTATTGCAAAACATCATAAAACTACCTGACAATTGCATACAATTGCTTTGTTTGGCAATGTTTGGCATGAGGTGAGATGTTTCGCTCCCCGCCTCGTTCCGGCGGCGCCCGTGAAACAGAAACGCAAGAGCCAGAGGATGAGATCGATGAGATCTTAGAGGATGCTGTCGAAGAGCCATGAAGATTTCTGGAAGTTTTCGGAGAACTCCGGCAATTCATGACAACATATGACAACTCATTGACAACTCTATCCGAAGACATGTGTTACTTGGTTAACTATGGCTAATATATAACTATATGCTTTGCATTGAGAAGCTCTTATCAGAAGCTTCATGAACATGCTGGTGAGAACACCAGCTAGGTGAAAAAGGGCACTTCAAGAACAAGTGCTGCACAAGCCGTGTGCTACTTGCATGTTGAATTTGGCTGCAACGCAAGGAAAAAGAATGACATTTGCACCTCATTCTTTCCCTTTTGCCATGACCATGTATGAAGATCCATGCACAACAAAACACCTTCAGAGCTTTGCGATGTTTGTTGTTTTCCTCATAGTGATGATATGGTAGTGTATAGTACTAATAGATACTAATAGTGTTTTTGCTGTCGAATGTCATGCTTGGGCCCGCTGTCTTGGGCAATGGTCACACACAATGACTCACATCACCAAGTTGTCACAACTAGTTTTTGCAGTTTTCAAGTGAAGCCCTGTGCTTTGTGCAGGGATCACTCCGCAAGCATGCTGATGTCGAGTAGGTTCGCGTAGGTTCCAGTTAGGTTCTGTGTACAAATTAGGTTAATGAACCCTGACAGCCACCACCGCAGAATGGGGGTTAATTCGCTGCATGTACAGATTTGTATGCAGACAGACGGAGGTGCACAGGTCAGGGAAAAAGGTGTTTGCTGCAACTGAAACAGCTTGGAGAGCTCTGGGCTCTGGACCACCCGATCCTATTTTTCTCTGATGATCTTTGCATGATTTATTCCGTACGAATGAGACTGCGCACTGTAAGGCCCCCGCGAAGCTTTTAAACGTTTGTGTTTGCTGGACATGCTTCCACAGCGGGCATACGTCATATGCTCACCAACAAGCCTTCATGCGGCAAATGCATGCAAATGCCTCATGCACAATATGCGAAGAATTGTGAAGATATGAAGAAGCCATTCATATGAGGTGGGCAAAATATCACATCTCCATACATATCCATGATGTGGGTTTTGGCATCGTTTCGCTCTATGTTCTGTGTATCGCACTCGCTTCTCACTAGCATATTTGCTTCCATCAATGTTGCATTGGTCTTTGTGCGTCCCCCTGTTTCTGGCTTTCGTTCCTGTCCAAACGTCTCGTAGCTGGTATTAGCATGTGCACGCCGCCACGGTCCAGCCAACTTGCGGCAGACTTGTGAGGCCGCTGTTTGAAGCTGGCGCGCCTGGCGCGATGCCCGTAAGAATGGCAAACACACATTGCTTAACACCTCCTTAACCATCATGTTTCGTCCAAGAATGTTCATGATGGATCTATGCGATCCAGCACAACACCTCGTTGTCGTTTAGCTATAGTGGCTATGACTCCTTGAGATTTATTGTTCCGTAGTTTTGCGCAGAAATGGTACGCAATTTAATTCTAGCTTGTAAGATCGTGCAAAGGCATTTTTATGTTTTTTTATTGTTTCCTACATTGCTCCTTTCTTTTGAAACGCGGACAGAGCAGAGGTTCGATCCCTGCTTCAGAGATTAACGATCCATCGCATTTGAGCAGCGTTCAAAAACCCTTGTAAGTTAGTAGAGTGGGCTTAAACTGCATTTGCATAATACTCTCAAAAGCTAAAGCCCTGCTGGCAAAAGCGCAGAAATCTTCTCGAAGGTTAGATTGACAGACACTGTCGCGAAAGCTTCGCGAAATTCGATCATTAGTTTTTTTGGATGGAGTAAACTTCCTCTAGCTATATACAGCGGAAGTTCGGCAAAAGCAAATCTTGCAAACATTGTAACATTGGCTGCGTGACAGCGGGGATTGCGTTCACGCAAGATCACGCAAGGGTTTGCGAAAGGCAACATGTGAATGTAATTAATGAAATGCCAAACCCATTCATTTGGGGTATGGCTGGCTTGATGCAACATATGGAACCAAAGGCCAAGTCTACAAATAGCGGGGCATTGACTCTCTAACTCGCATGTTTACAGGCACCTTGCATGTTCAGGTTTTTGCCGAAAGATCGGTCAAGTGGCATTGTTGGAGCTGTTCAAACAAAAACCATTTCTGTTCGGAGGAGTCTCAAACGCGCATCTTCGTTCCAACAGCTTGAAACTCATGAGCCAACACAAACTTGCGAGTCGGCCAACAAATTCGCGCGAGCCACCCAACAGCCAGCGATCAATTTGCTAGTCAGCCAACAACTTGCACGGCAAATGCTAGGGATGCTGCGCTGTCAGGACTTGCACATTCTACCGGATGCTACGTTGACCCTGGGGTCGGGGTAGGGTGGCATTGATGATTCAAAAAGTGTTTGAATTCGAGACGAAGACGCCGCAGACGACCGAAGATCTCGAAGACGCCGGCCGCAACGTTGTTTAAACGGTGTCTTTAATGTAAGATCCCCGTTGAAGTTTTTGTTACAGAATGCGATGCCTCAAGGCCGGTACAGAATAGTTTTTGGCTTCCATTTTGTGCAAAATTTTGACCTTGGGCGAATCCATATTGTAAGGGTACCCCACCCTGGCCCGATGTTTTATATCGGTTTTGGGGTTTTGCTACTCTCCAGTCCCGACCATTCTGTACGGGGTCTGAAGAGGACTAATCAGTGACCATTACAAGTTGGATGGATTCAAAATGGGGATGGATAATGCCCAACTATAGCCCTGCAAACTGGATGGATTCAAAACTAGATGGGTAACAGTATAGCCCCTCACAAATTGGACGGGTTTCAAAAGTCCATGGATAATATTCATAGTCTGAGCCTAAAAAGATTTCAATATCAGAATGTATATTGAATGCATCGAGTTCCAATGTTGCCGTCCGAACCAGCAGACCCTTTTGTCAAATATTGTTAAATTATGTTAAATTACTTTTTCGACTCAATGAAAGCTTAATGAAAACAACACTTGTTTGGAAAAAATGACGCAATTGGATGACCTAAAAACAAACTCGAAAATATGACAAATTCTAAGGTCGTGCTATTTTTCGTTTTCTTTGAGAAAAATCTAAATTGTTGGGTAATAATTTTGGTACATTGACAACAACAAAAAAATACAAATGAAATATGTTTGATGACAAAACCGAATGACAAAATGACATTTTTTCGCCTTAAATCCAATAACGAGAATGTTCGAGAGGATAAGGTTTTGCAATTGATCTGGGGTCTCTGGAGATGGATTCTGGTGTCTTTCCAAATATTATATGCATGGTGGAATTGAATTGTATTTTAGGTACCTTTTTATTTCCCCCATGAGGTAACCAATTGGTTGATTAAATGGGTATCATCCTACCATAATGTATCTATTTGTTTTCTACCATGCTCACGGATAATCATATGTGCATTATTATTTTCACTCTGAGGCAACAAATTGGTTGATTAAATTGGTATCATCCCAGTATCGATTACGATTATTTTTTTTAATCATGTTCTTTGGAAAAACAGGGGTCCATTACCATTTCCCTTATAGGGTACCCGACCAATTGCTGGATTAAAATGGAATGGGTATCATCCCTTTATAGTACCCTGTTTAATTGTTTTAACCACGCTCATGTTTCTTCTAAGGTGGTGCCCCCATATACCTTTGGTATAAAACCACCAATATTATCCCGGATTTCCATTTTTTTATTCAAGTACTCAATTTCCCCGTTATTTCATGTTATTTCTACGTCTACATCATATATCCATAAATGTAATATCCTTGGTTTAGGCCAAAAAAAAATGACGATATCCTGGGTGCTTGGTGAGGTATTGCCTAAGTCAAGATTCAGATTTCTGCGCCTAGACTTGCCCTGGGATTTCGGGAAAAAATTGCCGATGTCAGGGTGCATAAATTCGCATGTGGACTTAGGAAACAGCCTTTTATTACTATATTTTACTTTTTTTTTCCCGCAATGGATTCAGGGCTGTTCATTTTGAGATATAGGCACCCCCCCAAAAAAATGCCGATTTTTTGGTTCGGGGGCCCAAATCCATCGCAACCCGAAATCCGTCGCGTAACAATATTTCGTTTTATATTTTACCCAAGTACCCAACCCAAAAAAACATATATCTGAATTACGATCAAATTGGTGATCGTTTGTTTTGACCGGCACTTCCACGAGCAGAAGTGCAAATGGATGGAGAGGCAAATTATCAATCCCGTTTCTGGCATGACTAGCGAATGGCGGATAAGAATTAATAACATTGAAACACCCACTAAACACTAACCCAATAATTACGATTTGTGTTTTGGGATAAATTTCACTAGTATATACCGAGGCCACCTACCTTGATAGATAAGATTAATTCAGAAATAAATGTTGGAAAACATGTATCACACAATCAGGGGTAGAACAAAATTACCAAGGACTAGAATCAAATTCCAAAGTGTTGTCACCTTGCGCATGCTGCGAGCGGAGTCGGCAGAACTTCTTTGGAAAGCTACCGACGAGGCTCTCATTTCCTTTCTTTGTCTCCACAACCCTCGCTTCCTTTTCCTCCAGGATCGTCAAAGTCCAATTCCGAGCTTGCCGGCTCGTGAGCGACCCAAAGGCCTCCGCCCAGAAGACTCTTTCAACCACTCCACCTGAATTACTTATTTTATTTTACGTTTCTTCTTTTTTTCGCTGGGTCAAAGCGAAATTGGTTGCCAATAAAAACCCTAAGAAACCGAGGAGGAAAGGGAAAAAATAAAGGCACCTGAATTGCTGCTGCCGTGACGCAAACTTGACGATTTCTATCTATCCTTCTTCTTTGCAAGAATCGACAGAAAAAGACGGCGCCAAGAAATGAACAAGCCGGGCGCCGGGCACCATGCGTTCCACCTTTTTTCTTCCCTTCCAGCACACTCTCCTCTCAGCAAACCCACCCTTGCGACAAAAAGAAAACGCGTGTGTTGCTGTTTATCTACCGCACTTCATGCCATCCTCACATTTTCCCACGTGCGACCCATTGCCCCCACACATATTCGTTGTTTTTTTTGCATCTTACATATTTTGCCATTACTTTGCCACTGTCCTGGATCTAGCTACCGCTGCTGTGACTCGCTGCTGGGCCTCTTTGATCGCTCGCCTTGCACCGTAAGAGACCTCGGTCGCACTTTCTTCGAGTCATGAGCTTCGATTATGCGGGCCACCTACCTTTTTGCAGGACTTGCGCGCATTATTGGCCGACAAACTTTCAGTCCCTGTTTATGGATGAACCGATGTAACTTCAACAACCTACCGTCAGTCTTCATCAGCGCTATTAGAAGTGCAAGCGGCTTCGGATCACGCGGATCCTGGCGTTCACAAGAGACAACGTGATTTGGCAGAGCCAAAGGTCGCTATAGCTAAAAACACAATTTGACGAGGGGGGAGATGAAAATTTATAAAAGGTTGAGGGACACCAATTTAATTTTGACAAGGGGAAAACATGTTTTTCCAAAAAGGTTGCTACACGCCAACTTGAATTTTGAAAAAAATTGAGATTTCTGTACTAGGTTGCGGTATAGGGTACTGGATTTTAATTTGCCACATGTAGAGGGCGGGGGTGGTAGCCAAATGTCAAAGAACAGTGCAAAAAAAAAAATATTTGTCATACATCAAGAGGGTGGTAAAGTTGTTTTAAGCTGCTCTACAAGTGGAAGTGAAGGCCCATGGATATACATTTTCAAAAGGTTGATGCCCATCAAAATTCATCAAATTAATAAGATTATTTTCCGTGACTGGATTCTCCCGTTTACGACCAACGGGGATCAAAAGTGCTCCTCCATTGGCTTGGAAATGTGTTTCGCGCCACAACGGCGTGCAACTTTTCATCTCTCATGTGTCCAGATGGCTTCGCACCCGCCGCTTTAGCCAGCCTACTTTTCGACCTTCCAGGGTCACAGATCATTGGTTAAAATGCAGTGGTTCGCAACTTTTCCCAAAAGTTCTGGTTAGGTTAATTTCTAACTATTAGGTTGTGTCAGTTTTGAAATTTATTTTCTATCTGTTAGGTTATTTCATTTTTTGACAATTAGTTGGTTTTTTGCCCAAATAGGTTATTTATATGAATAATTTTTTTTTCTGTAGGTTATTTATGTGAATAGCCTTTTTCCTGCTTGTTGTTTTGATGAAAAAGTTTTTTTTGTTCATATTGTTTCTTTGAAACACAGATTTGTTTAAATCAACAACCTCAAAGATGCTCAGCATTTTGTGAGTATAATTGGAAGCAAAAATTCGAAGAATATCAAAACAGGTCACAAAAGAAAACAAACGTAACTTGATGTTCCCCACCTGCCAGGTGAGGGTTGTTAGATTTTATCACAGTTGTTCTCCTCCTCCTTCGCCTCCTCCACCTCCTCCGCCTCCTCCTCCTCGCAGTCCAGATCCCAGTGGGCACTGCCGGACCTCAACCGCGAGCTCCAGATCCCATTGGGCACTGCCGGACCTCAACCGCGAGCTCCAGATCCCAGTGGGCACTGCCGGACCTCAACCGCGAGCACCAGATCCCAGTGGGCACTGCCGGACCTCAACCGCGAGCTCCAGATCCCAGTGGGCACTGCCGGACCACAACCGCGAGCACCAGATCCCAGTGGGCACTGCCGGACCTCAACGGCCAGATAACATGCCAGAAGATATGCCAGATAGAATGCCAGAAGATATGCCAGATAGAATGCCAGAAGATATTTCAGATAGAATGCCAGGAAATATGCCAGAAGATATCCCAGATAGAATGCCAGAAGATATGTCAGATAGAATGCCAGAAAATATGCCAGATAGAATGCCAGAAGATATGCCAGATACAATGCCAGAAGATATGCCAGATAGAATGCCAGAAAATATGCCAGATAGAATGCCAGAAGATATGTCAGATAGAATGCCAAAAGATTTGCCAGATAGAATGCCAGAACATATGCCAGATAGAATGCCAGAAAATATGTCAGATAGAATGCCAAAAGATTTGCCAGCAAGAAAATGTATAAATGCCATGGTGGGGATCATTCGAAGTGAAGTAATTCAAGTTTAGGTTCAAAAAATAGTTCAAGATCTTTTCTGAACCTTGGGAGTTTCTGGAGGCCCGCGGTTTCACTTGTAGTGATGCTTGGCTAGATCAAATACAAGAGTATCAGCCTAGGAATGGCACCTATGTTGGGGCTATCCTGCACATTTTTGGCATGTGTATTTGATAGACTTGATTGGGCGCTGAACCATGTCATGGGCCTTTGGTGGGCTTATGTTGGGTCACTTGGTGGCTCTGCTGGGCCTATGTTCGGCCTATGTTGAGCAAAAAAGATGCCGGGATTCGGGCTTATGTTCAGCCAATTTCAACCCAGACCTAAGAAAAATTAGGTCTGGGTTGAGGAAAACCGTCCTTTTCGGGCCATGCCCCAGCCATATTGGGCCCATCCTGTGCCAAGTTGTGGGTATGTTGGGCCTATCTTGCAGCAATTGGCACATCCACTGGGCTACACGTCGCAATTTTACATTGTATAAATTTAAAATTGACATGACGTTTTTCTGGCTTAAAATGAAGCTGTCCAGCTACATGCAAATGCATCAGTGGAATATTTTGTTTGGATGGAACAAACCAACAGGGGATGGAAATAAAAGAACAATGTATGTGTGTCTGTATATAGATATAGATAGATAGATATATATATATATATATAATATATATATACTGGGTTCATGTCGTTTCTTGTCTCGTCTCCCCTGAAGTTGTCTCAGGTCGGTGTGCCGTGGGGAAGTGTGTATAAAAGACATATATGACATCATTATTCCATTGGATCATTGCTTATTGTAAGGCCACAAAACGCATAGGCACGCTGAATTTCACCAACACGAACCTTCCATTTGCAGTCTTTGTAGTCATTAACCTTCTTATGGTTTGTTTGTCCATTGCAGGGCACACAACGCAGGGGCACACTGGTTGTCATAAACATGTTTGTTTATTACTTGGTTTGATACTTGTGATACCCAAACGCAGTGGCATGCTCGGCCAAAGATAATATTGCGGCCCTGGGTATGTCAATGATTTTGTGCAGCACAACAGATTTTGTGCCAACATCGGTGGGCCTGCCATTTGGTGCGGTGCAGTCGTGGCGTTTAGGTGGTGATTTGTGAGTTTTGAAATTGGTAACACGTTTAATACGTAAAAAAAAAGTGTTTAAGTTGTGTTTTGCTTCGGTTTGGGGCTCAAATATAGGCAATCGAACATAGGTCATGCTGACCTGCTGCCCCATGCCTGGTGGTTCCTCTGCCCATGGTTTTGCTTTCTCTTCCCCAGACAGTTTTAGCCTTTAGATATCTTTGGCTATCACGGTTCCTACGTCTCAAACAGTCTGTGCCCGCTCAAATTTGTCACCGCCGCTTTGTTTGCCAAGTTTGCGCCCCTTTGTCTCCCCTCTACCTTTGTCTCCCCTTCTGTCTCTTAGCTCTTGCCTGCAGCTGCTGCTTGGCTTGGTTTCCTCTTCTGCTCCACCACTGAAAGCTCTTGAGTTTTACTGTTCTGAAAAGAATGTAACAGCATGTGGCTACCAAAGAGTCATTTGATTTCGGACCTCGTTCGGACCGCGTTCGCACCTCGTTCGGACCTCGGAAAAAAAAATGCAGCCAATCAAAACCCAACCCGGGAGGTTTTGGAAAAGCTTTGCAATGGTCTGCTGCTTGGTCTGCTGCTGCTGTTGTTGCTTGTGCTGCTGCTTCTGAATTAGTCCACTTTGACCGTCGGTGTGTCAATAGGATTTCCACCTGGCGGAAGATTATTGATGTCTTGGCGCAAGCGGTGTGCCATGCGGCTGGCGCAAGTTCTAGTAAATGGCGTAGGATCACGCCGGGGCTCGGGTCAGGGATGCTTTGCACGACTTCTTTGGCACTAGGTGTGCTATTGGGAAACAGATAATTAAACTACCGAAATCAAACGAATCCATGTCCAGAGACATGACAAGGAAACGGGGCGTGTGCTGCAGAATTTGTTGCTTTTCTCATTTGGATAGAAGGCAGCTGTTTTGTTGTCAATGCGTGAATGCCAATGGCGGCTGCTTACTTTCGACATTGGTTTATTACCAAAGGAGATGGTATTAAATATGTGGTTCACAATGGCACGGACACATTTTAAATATTTTGTTTGCCAAACCAACGATTGTGTGGTACCAGTGTGCCAATAGGATTTGGTCCCTGGGGTAACTTCCGGTTGGCCTGGGGTAACCCTGTGTGCCATTGGGATGGGGTAACTTTTGGGTGCTTGGGCTAAGAAACAACGTCCACCCAGTATATATATTCTACATATTGGTTTGTTTTTTCCCTTATTTGTTTGTTTATTTAATTTTATTTATTTACGGTTTTTTTTTTTATATCGATGCATGTATCTACATATGGACACGTGCCGCAACATTGGCAATGGATAGTTTTTCTTGGCGCCAAACCAGCACAGAATGGAGGGAAACAAACATTATTTTTAACGTTATTTAAAAAATGAATCAAAAACGTGCAAAACCAAACGCTCAAGATGATAAATCAGTGGGTCTCTGACCCACGTAAGCCAACAGCGTCCACTGGCGAAGTGGAGGCGAGTCCCGAGGAGCTCATTCAGTCCTCTATCTTAGAACTGGTGACGTCTGACGCCCAAACCCATTGGGGATGGACATCGATTCTCAGGAAAGAGAATCCGAGAAGAGAAATTCTCTTCAAGAATCTTTGAAGAACCCGAAGACTCCAGCTGGAGATAAAGGGGCCTCGAAGGGGGAAGGCCCTAAGAAGGGTCCAACACCGAGGAGCCAAGCTCGAATCGAGCGAGAGGCTCAACAGAATGTCCGCAGTGAACTACCTCTGGCAGCCCAGGCGGCAGACGTTGTCAAGAACTTCGAGGTTGACCCGAAGGACAAGGCAATTGCGATTGGCACAGGATATGACGCATTGTCAAAGGTCCTTGAGTGCCTCCCCAATCTTTCAAGAAATGGATTGGCGACTGTGATTTCAACGGCACAGACGTTGATTCGAGCTCCTGGCCTCAACGCAAGGATGGCGGCTCAGGAAAGCTTGCTCGCAAGGGATGGCCATCCTCCAGCCCTTCGAATAAAGGGCGAAGGGAAAGGAAAGGCCAAGCAGAAGGGCGGAGATCAGAAGACCTCTCCCAAAAGCAAGTGGTCACAATTGGACCGCGCCCAAAGGGAATGGCTACAGAACCATCCGGTTCTGGCGAGCCTGGGAGCCCAGAGCTCAAAACTCCATGGGGACCTTTCTAAGAGTGAAAAGGCCCTGATGAGGAGTTGCTCAAATGAGCAAGAGGTGGAGGAGGCTTTTGCGGAACTCCCTGATTCCACCACGAAGATTGCGAAGGTAAAGCAAACTGCAACCAGTGCGTGCGACTCCGGACCCCCCCCCTTCAGACCTTCATGCGGTAAAAAGGAGCGCGCGGGCGGAAAAAAAAATAAAATCAACAATTGTGAAAACAAAGCTCGACCATATAACTTGCAAATTGCATTGGTGTGGAAAAACGGATTTCACGAAACATCGGAGAATACATTGGAATTCATGGGTGCTCCTGGGTCTTCATGTGCGTTCATGGCTGTTAGTGGTCTTCATCTGTTTTTGCTTGGTTGTTTGGTTGCTTGGTTGTTTGTTTGATGGTTTGATTGTTTTTTTAAAACCCCACCAATTTTTTAATCTTGAAAAAATGGATTGAAATGGAGGTCCCTGAGTGACTGTTCAGCTTTGGACGGGGTAGGTAATAAACTGTAATAAACCACAGGCTGGAAAACCCCAAGGGAAACGCATTTTGTGAAATCTGTGCGAACGCTGGGCGGCAATAATTTTTATAAACAAAAACCGCAGGTTGGATGGGGTTATCGCTTGTGAAAAGTAGTGGCGGGCAAAAACATATTTGACCAAATGCTCTGCAAGGATTGGTTTGAGAAGTAATCCAGGACACAAAATTGGTGGTTTTGCTTAACGCGCCGCCTTTGGAATGCAGCAACTGTGCCTTAGCGACCCCCACCCATCACTAACGAGTGTCTCCCAAAAAATCCCCAGACCCCAAGATTTTGCCAATGACTTGGGATGATCTGCCTTTCCATTTTTGAAGGCAGTTAAACGCACATTTTACCTATAATTTGGGGTCCCCGGCCTTTAAATTTATTGAACAGTAAAGCCAACCCAGAGCCAATGTATCACTAAAGGATTGTTTTTCCGGAATCTATGTTTGAAAAAAAGGCGTTGCAACCCACAGTCGGTCAATCACTTGGGCATTGCTGGATGTAAAATTTGTGCCCTGAAAAAGGTGATCCAATTGTTTTGCATGACTTGGGGCGCTTCAGCCATCAGTTTCATTGGTTTAAACATGGAAAAATCTATCCAAGGAAGTGTGTGCTTGACAGTTTTTTTAAACATATTCTTTAGGAAAAACATGTTTTTTCTTCAAAAACAACGGTATATTTTCAAATTACTTTACTTCGTGTGATCCCCACCATGACATTTATACATTTTCTTACTGGCAAATCTTCTGGCATTCTATCTGACATATCTTCTGACATTCTATTTGGCATTCTATCTGGCATATCTTATGGCATATGATCTGGCATATCTTCTTCTATGTTCTGGCATTCTATCTGGCAAATCTTCTGGCATTCTATGTGGCATATCTTCTGGCATTCTATCTGACATTTTATCTGACATTTTATCTGGCATTCTATCTGGCATATCTTATGGCATATATTTTGACATATCTTCTGGCATTCTATCTGGCATATCTTCTGGCATATCTATCTGGCATATCTTCTGGCATATTTTCTGGCATTCTATCTGGCAAATCTTCTGGCATTCTATCTGGCATATCTTCTGGCATTCT
>CAMXCT020000618.1:12500-46576 GCA_947184155.2 Cladocopium goreaui | reverse complement strand
ACCTACTACCTACTACCTACTACCTACTACCTACTACCTACTACCTACTAACTACTACCTACTACCTACTAACTACTAACTACTAACTACTAACTACTAACTACTAACTACTAACTACGAACTACTAACTACTTACTACTTACTACTTACTACTTACTACTTACTACTTACTACTTACTACTAACTACTTACTACTTACTACTAACTACTAACTACTTACTACTTACTACTTACTACTTACTACTTACTACTAACTACTTACTAACTACTACTAACTACTACTAACTACTAACTACTACTAACTACTAACTACTACTCACTACTACTGACTACTACTGACTACCACTGACTACTACTGACTACTACTGACTACTACTGACTACTACTGACGACTACTGACGACTACTGACGACTACTGACTACTACTGACTACTACAAACTACTACTAACTACTACTAGCTACTACTAGCTACTACTAGCTACTACTAGCTACTACTAGCTACTACTGGCTACTACTGGCTACCACTAGCTACTACTAACTACTACTAACTAGTACTAACTACTACTAACTACCACTAACTACCACTAACTACCACTAACTACCACTAACTACCACTAACTACCATACTGTATACTACTACTACTACTACTACTACTACTACTACTGTTACATCTGGTCCTAATACTAGTGTACCTTAAGCGCCGGTATTCAACCAATGAGAAGAAAATATTTATTCTTTTTGCTTGCGTGTACGTCGGATGTTTCTCTTCTAAACTTTGTTTCTAGAAACATATATATATATTTATATTTATATAGAAACCTTCTGTTCCTTCACAGCTGTAAGCGGTTCCACTCCAACAATGGGGTTTACCCCAGACCGGGCGTGCGGTCGGAGGGAGCGTTCCCGGGCCGACGTGCAACTCAGGCATACCTCCACTGTATGCCTAAAACAGAATGGGGCTGGTTGTTGGGAGGAACTGTTGGTTTACGATAAATATAGTATGTATGTATGTAACCTGTATGTATGTATGTGTATATATATATATATATGTATGTATGTATGTATATATTATATATCTATATATGTATGTCTGTATGTCTGTATGTTTGTATGTGTATGTGTATGTGTGTATGTATGTATGTATGTATGTATGTATGTATGTATGTATGTATGTATGTATGTATGTAATATTGGTTAAGCATCACAATTGGATGAGCCCGATATACTGGATTATGTGTTCGGATTTTGGGCGTTGGATCCAACTGATACATTTCAAATTATCAGTGGTTTCTCATGCTAGGATGGCAATACTTTGACATGCTGTGCCATGTCAAAGTTTGAACGCACCAGCAGGATCCATGGAAGAGCTTCGTGGATGGCATTTATTGATTGCCACGAGCATGTGTCGCAGTTGATTCAGCCAGATATCCTTGCCTCTTTGCCCCGGGCCAAGGACGGGATGGGAGGGGAGTCAACACAAGGATTCTTTTGCACGGAGAAATTCAAGCTGGAAGCGAGTTCCTACACAAAGTGAAAACCTACAGGATCGCTCTCGCAAGGCGCTTGTTGGCTCAAATCTGGTCCTGTCTCACACCTCCACTGGCGTGATGCCTCTGTTACCATTTTACTTGCTCCAGAAGCCTCTGCGTCAGACCAATGTGTTGACATGCGTGGGTGCTTTCATCTACCAACTTCCTCAGGAATGGCATCTTGCCGAGGTTCAAGATCAGGAGGAGGAAGATGAGGGCGCGGACCTTGCTCCGAGAGAGACGCTTGGCGGGCGCATGGGAAGATTTGGTGTTCAATTAAGTCTTAAGGCTAAGTTTTTTAGAACAAACTTCAAGAGGCGCCCGGGATGAATTGCTAGGTTTCTGGGGCCCTAGGTAGCACCATTGCATAAATACATAAATACATACATACATACATTATTCCCCACATCTTTGTGTGGGGTTCTTGTTTTTCTTTTGGCATCTACCGCCCTCCCACCTTCATCCCTCCCTCCTCCCGCCTCCGTCTCCGTCCCACTTTTCACTTTGTCACATACTTACTTCTCAGACACAACTTGGTCACACACTGACTTGTCACATACAACTTTGTCCCATACTAACTTTGTCACGCACAACTTTGTCACATACAGTCTTGTCACACACAACTGTGTCACACACTTACTTCTCACATACAACTTTGTCACACGCGAACTTGTCACATGCAACTTTGTCACATACCAACTTGTCACATACAACTTTGTCACACACTAACTTGTCACATATATACAACTTTGTCACATACTAACTTGTCACACACAACTTTGTCACATACAGACTTGTCACACACAACTTTGTCACACACTTACTTCTCACATTCAACTTTGTCACACACTTACTTGTCACACACAACTTTGTCACATACAGACTTGTCACACACAACTTTGTCACACACTACCTTGTCACGTGTTTTGCGTGGCAGGCGTGGCACTTCGTGACATCCACCTTCACTTTGTGTGGCAGGCGTGGCACTTCGTGGCATCGACCTTCACTTTGTGTGGCAGGCGTGGCACTTACGGCACTGGGCTGGCTCACACACAGCTTTGTCACACACAACTTTGTCACATACAACTCTTTGACACATAACTTTGTCACACACACCTCTTTCACACAATCTGTCTTCCACCATCTCCTTTACCTTTCCTGCCTTTCCCATCCCATCTTCTTCGCTGCTTTGTGCTTTTGGAAGAAGTTGACATGTGGGGTTATCCGGTCCTATAATTTTGTGTGACAGGCGTAGAACTTCGTCTGACCTGGCTTCACTTTTTCGTGGCAGGCGCAGTACTTTAGAAACATGGCATGGAAAAATCGTAAAACGCATTGGCACGAGGCCACAACTACAACTACAACCACAACTACAACTACAATTACAACTACAACTACACCAGAGTACACCACACTACACTACATTACAACTACACTGCAATGCGCTGCACTACAGCTACAACTACGTTACAACTACAAATACAACTACAACCACAACTACCAGTAGTACCGCACAAGGCGGTGGCGGAAGTTTCAGAGATAGCAAACTATAGGAGAAGTGAGTTGGTGTGACGCACCAATGGCAGAGCGAATCTGTTGATGGATTCAAAGGTGGTTGAGTGTTTCTCCCTTTCTCTCTCTCTCTCTCTCTTTCTCTCTCTCTCTCTCTCTGTGTGTCTCTTTCTCTCTCTCTCTCTGTGTGTCTCTTTCGCCATCTATCTGCTGATCTACCTTTCTAGCTATCTACCTATCTACCTATCTCCCTGTCTATCCATCTATCTATCTGTCAATCTGTTTATTCACCTATTAAACTGTCTATCTATCTATCGATCTATCTATCTATGTATCTACCTGTCTATCGATCTGTCTCTCGACCTGCTATCTGTCTAGCTGCAAAGTCGAAAACAAAGCAAGTCTGCGAGACTTTCTTCACCTTTTGAAACTGACAACATCAAAAACGAAGCAATTCTGCGAGACTGTCTCATTTTTTGAAGTTAACAACATCAATAACGAAGCAATTCTGCGAGACTCTCTCATTTTTGAAGTTAACAAAATCAAAAACGAAGCAATTCTGCGAGACTCTCTCAATTTTTGAAGTTGACAACATCAAAAACGATGCAATTCTGCGAGACCGTCTCATTTTTTGAAATGGATAACATCAAAGGGGAAGCCAATGTTGAGCCTGAGAAACTCCTCTTTAGGAATCTCTGAGAAGTGTTGCTTGGTTTATATATATCTGCGCGGCAATATATTATTTATAGATATACCGTGGCGATAGCCTCATCTGCAGATACTATACTTGTTCAGTTTCCCCATGTTTCCCCTGTTGAAGTCTAGATTTGTAATGCGTAGGACGTCGCAGTGGTTTTTGCTTTATATATATATATATATCTGCGTGGTGATATACTATTTATAGATATACCGTGGCGGTAGCCTCATCTGCAGATACTATACTTGTTCAGTTTCCCCGGTTGAAGTCTAGATTTGTAATGCTTAGAAGGTCGCAGTGTTTTTTGTTTATATACATATATATATCTATTTTTTTATTTATTTATTTATTTCTCTCTCTGCGCGGAAATATATTATTTATAGATATACCGTGGCAATAGCCTCATCTGCAGATACTATACTTGTTCAGTTTCCCCGGTTGAAGTCTAGATTTGTAATGCGTAGGACGTCGTTATTTTTTTGGTTTATATATATCTGCGCGGCAATATATTACTTATAGATATACCGTATTATACCGTGGCGATAGCCTCATCTGCAGATACTATACTGGTTCAGTTTCCCCGGTTGAAGTCTAGATTTGTAATGCTTAGAAGGTCGCAGTGTTTTTTTTGTTTATATACATATATATATATTTTTATTTATTTATTTATTTCTCTCTCTGCGCGGAAATATATTATTTATAGATATACCGTGGCAATAGCCTCATCTGCAGATACTATACTTGTTCAGTTTCCCCGGTTGAAGTCTAGATTTGTAATGCGTAGGACGTCGTTATTTTTTTGGTTTATATATATATCTGCGCGGCAATATATTACTTATAGATATACCGTATTATACCGTGGCGATAGCCTCATCTGCAGATACTATACTGGTTCAGTTTCCCCGGTTGAAGGCTAGATTTGTAATTAACGCGTAGGACGTCGCAGTGGTTTTTGGTTTGCCTCCCGGAACTTGGAAAGGTTTAGGGAAAGAACGTACTCACTCATCCAGAACATCTCATGTGCAAGCGGTTTCATCTCTTCGTCTGGTGGTTTTTCCACGGCGCGTGCAGCATTCGCAAATTGTGGTGCGCATCGACATGTTTCATGCGCGTAGCTTGCGGAACGGCACTTGCTTGCGCAAAGCAAAACAAACAAGGATCTTGGTGTAGCTGATGATGAAACAGCACTGAAGGAACCCAATTGGCATTCCTGTCTGAAAGAACGCAACGCCAAAAGAAACCATTTACATTTTGCGGGCGGCTCTAAATGCAGATGGAATGACCAGATGCAGGAGGTAACCGTTATTGATTGTTTTTTATTTTGCCAGCAGCTAGAAATGCAAATGACCGTGTCCCACAATCCGCATTTCCCAGCTGCATTTTGTGACAGTAGCAGAATGCAAATATGTTACTGAAGGAAACCAATTCGGTTTCCTGTCTGAAACGACTAAACGCAAAAGAAACCACTTGCACTGTGCGAGCAGCTCTAATTGCAGATGGAATGACCACATGCAGGAGATAACTGTTGTTAATTGCCATTTGCTTTTTGCCAGCAGCTAGAAATGCAAATGACCGTGTCCCGCAATCCATAGTTCCCAGTTGCATTTTCTGACATGGCAAAATGCAGATATGTCATTGGTTGAACAGAATGATACCATGCGTCTAATTTTTAAACTTTAGAAATGCAAATAGAATGCCCGCATGCAGAAGGTGGTCCTTATGCAACGACAGATGCTTTTGCCAGCAGCTAGAAATGCAAATGACCGTGTCCCACAATCCAAAGTTCCCAGCTGCATTTTGTGACAGTAGCAGAATGCAAATATGTTACTGAAGGAAGCCAATTGGTTTTCCAGCTTTCCTGTCGGAAACAACTAAACGCAAAAGAAACAACTTGCATGTTGGGGGCGGCTCTAAACGCAGATGGAATGACCAAATGCAGAAGGCAACCATTATGCATTGCCATCTGTGTTTTGCAGGTAAGAATGCAAATGACCGTGTCCCACAATCCGCAGTTCCCAGCTGCATTTTGTAACAGTAGCAGAAAGCAAATATGTTACTGAAGGAAACCAATTGCTTTTCCTGTCTGAAAGAACGCAACGCCAAAAGAAACCATTTGCATTTTGCGGGCTGCACTAAATGCAGATGGAATAACCAAATGCAGGAAGCAACCGTTATGAATTGCCATGTGCTTTCTGCCAGCAGCTAGAAATGCAAATGACCGTGTCCCACAATCCGCAGTTCCCACTTGCATTTTGTGACAGTAGCAGAATGCAAATGTGTTACTGAAGGAAACCAATTGGGTTTCCTGTCTGAAACGACTAAACGCAAAAGAAACCACTTGCATTGGAATGACCAAATGCAGAAATAACCGTTATGAATTGCCATCTGCCTTTTGCCAGCAGCTAGAAATGCAAATGACCGTGTCCCACAATCCAAAGTTCCCAGCTGCATTTTGTGACAGTAGCAGAATGCAAATATGTTACTGAAGGAAGCCAATTGGTTTTCCTGTCGGAAACGACTAAACGCAAAAGAAACCACTTGCATTGTGCGAGCGGCTCTAAATGCAGATGGAATGACCAAATGCAGGAGATAACCGTTATGAATTGCCATCTGCTTTTTGCCAGCAACTAGAAATGCAACTGACCGTGTCCCACAATCCAAAGTTCCCAGCTGCATTTTGTGACAGTAGCAGAATGCAAATATGTTACTGAAGGAAGCCAATTGGGTTTCCTTTCGGAAACGATTAAACGTAAAAGAAACCATTTGCATTTTTCGAGCGGCACTAAGTGCAAATGGAATGACCAAATGCAGGAAATAACCGTTATGAATTGCCATGTGCTTTCTGCCAGCAGCTAGAAATGCAAATGACCGTGTCCCACAATCCGCAGTTCCCACTTGCATTTTGTGACAGTAGCAAAATGCAGATATGTCATTGGTTTGACAAAATGATGCCATGCGTGTAAAGTGTAGGCGGCTCAAAATGCAAATACAATGCCCGCATGCAGAAAGTGGTCTTTATGCAACGACAGATGCTTTTGCCAGCTGCTAGAAATGCAAATGACCGTATCCCACAATCCAAAGTTCCCAGCTGCATTTTGTGACAGTAGCAGAATGCAAATATGTTACTGAAGAAAGCCAAATGGTTTTCCTATCGGAAACGACTAAACGCAAAAGAAATCACTTTCATTTTTCGGGCGACTCTAAATGCAGATGGAATGACCAAATGCAGGAGATAACCGTTATGAATTGCCATCTGCTTTTTGCCAGCCGCCAGGAATGCAAATGACCGTGTCCCACAATCCAAAGTTCCCAGCTGCATTTTGTGACAGTAGCAGAATGCAAATATGTTACTGAAGGAAGCCAATTGGGTTTCCTGTCTGAAACGATTGAACGTAAAAGAAACCATTTGCATTTTTCGAGCGGCACTAAATGCAAATGGAATGACCAAATGCAGGAAATAGCGGGCGGCTCTAAATGCAGATGGAATGACCAAATGCAGGAGGTAACCGTTATGAATTGCCATCTGCTTTTTGCCAGCCGCTAGGAATGCAAATGACCGTGTTCCACAATCCAAAGTTCCCAGCTGCATTTTGTGACGGAAGCAGAATGCAAATATGTTACTGAAGGAAGCCAATTGGTTTTCCCGTCTGAAACGGCTAAAGGCAAAAGAAACCATTTGCATTTTGCTGGCGGCTCTAAATGCAGATGGAATGACCAAATGCAGGAGATAGCCGTTATGAATTGCCATCTTCTTTTTGCCAGCAGCTAGAAATGCAAATGACCGTGTCCCACAATCCAAAGTTCCCAGCTGCATTTTGTGACAGTAGCAGAATGCAAATATGTTACTAAAGGAAACCAAGTGGGTTTCCTGCTTGAAACGGCTAAACGCAAAAGAAACCACTTGCATTGTGCGAGCGGCTCTAAATGCAGATGGAATGACCAAATGCAGGAGGTAACCGTTATGAATTGCCATCTGCTTTTTGCCAGCAGCTAGAAATGCAAATGACCGTGTCCCAGAATCCGCATTTCCCAGCTGCATTTTGTGACAGTAGCAGAATGCAAATATGTTACTGAAGAAAGCCAAATGGTTTTCCTATCGGAAACGACTAAACGCAAAAGAAATCACTTTCATTTTTCGGGCGGCTCTAAATGCAGATGGAATGACCAAATGCAGGAGATAACCGTTATGAATTGCCATCTGCTTTTTGCCAGCCGCCAGGAATGCAAATGACTGTGTCCCACAATCCAAAGTTCCCAGCTGCATTTTGTGACAGTAGCAGAATGCAAATATGTTACTGAAGAAAGCCAAATGGTTTTCCTATCGGCAACGACTAAACGCAAAAGAAACCACTTGCATTGTGCGAGCGGCTCTAAATGCAGATGGAATGACCAAATGCAGGAGATAACCGTTATGAATTGCCATCTGCTTTTTGCCAGCAACTAGAAATGCAAATGACCGTGTCCCACAATCCGCATTTCCCAGCTGCATTTTGTGACAGTAGCAGAATGCCAATATGTTACTGAAGGAAACAAATTGGGTTTCCTGTCTGAAACGACTAAACGCAAAAGAAACCACTTGCATTGGAATGACCAAATGCAGAAATAACCGTTATGAATTGCCATCTGCCTTTTGCCAGCAGCTAGAAATGCAAATGACCGTGTCCCACAATCCAAAGTTCCCAGCTGCATTTTGTGACAGTAGCAGAATGCAAATATGTTACTGAAGGAAGCCAATTGGTTTTCCTGTCTGAAAGGACTGAACGCAAAAGAAACCACTTGCATTGTGCGAGCGGCTCTAAATGCAGATGGAATGACCAAATGCAGGAGATAACTGTTATGAATTGCCATCTGCTTTTTGCCAGCGGCTAGAAATGCATATGGAAGCCGCGAATCCCGCAGATGTTGAACAGGCATTTCGCGTGTGCGCGTTCCGTTCCGTTCCCGTTCTGTTCCCGTTCCGTTCCCGTTCCGTTCCTCGTTCTGTGTTCGGGCCGGCCTTCCCTGACATATATTTTTTATGGTAATGCGCGCGCGCGTTTTTTTTAATCGCCTTATCGTCTGGCAGAAAATACGTCGGCGTTTAACCTTGATCATGCCAACAAATTTTTTTTGTGGTTGTTGTTTTGTGCCCGGCTCCATGTCAAGAAAAGAAGTCCCGGCAAAACCTTAGAACAATTTTATCGTTACTGGGATTAGCCGTCATACATTTTAAGTATGTTGCTTGAACAACATGACAAAACTTAGGAAACCTCATCATTTTCCGGGCTACAAAGCAATCAGTTTCCATTTGGGTACAAATATGTTGTGACTAAAAGTATTGGAAATTATTTGTGTGTAGCTACAAAGTGTTGCAAGTCAATTTGCCTGTACTCTTGCAAGTCGCATACACTTAGCAGAAGCCTCGAAAGATTGATTTTTGTGAGCTAAAAGTTACAAAGACATCAGTTTCAAAAATCGAGAAGTCTCGAGAATTCCTTTAATCCAAACATCCTGTAACAACCGTGGAAATAACAATTTTGGAACAAATCAAATTACAAATGTTTCCGCGTTTAGCAGGACCCCTCGATAGAATCCACATTTTAAGTGTTGGGTGATTAAACAAAGCCTGGAAAAACCAAAACCACATTTTTTATCTCCTACACACGGGCGGGCCAGCCACACATGTTATTGCAGATCATTGGTGCAGATGGTGATGTGCCCCCGCACACGCTTGCATCATGATTAATTCCACAAAATTAGCCTGGGTTCAGCGGTTTGGGCAGCATGCATGCACTGCAAATTTTGGGGGTGTTGAGTTGAACAATTAAGGCCCACATTGATCATTGTTTGCAGACATGTTCTCACGGGTCGGGGACCGTTTATTGCGTGTCCGGTTCAAGAGACGCGGGCAGCTGGGTCCGCTTGTGGTGGGGTTGCCGCCGAATGGTGGGGCGCGCAGAAACAATTTTTAGTTTTGATTGCATCATTGAATACTTATGTTGAACATCAACGTTGTCCAAAAGATGGGTACAAAATATGACAGAGAATTCATACAGAGGCATACCAGAAAGTGTGACACGTGTTCTCTGTGCATGTCTGTGACTGTGACTGTGACCATGATTTAAACAACCGGTAAATTTTCAGGATGTTGCGTCGTGACCGCTACAAATCCATACGTAAGTGAATATGTTTGTTATTGCCTTGCATGATACCTGGCAGTTGGTCCTTTTGCTGTGTTGATCATGTTTATGCATTTTCCAGTTTTGCATTAGCATTCGGCCAGATTGCGACAATTTCGCAATTGATCCCTATTTTTTGGCAACTCGTCGAGGTTGTGGAGGTCACAGCTTGCCACCCAACACAAGCAGCGGGGGAACGTGGCAGTGTCAGCAGCTGCTGCATAACATTCTAGAGACGAAATCGATCGAAATCGCGTCGGCTCAGGGCGAGCTTCGGATCCTCACACCTGAGTTCGCAAAGCCCAGCGCTCAGTGCTGCTAGGGTTGGTTTCCCATCATATATAAGACCCTTAACGGCAGTGTTGGTTCGGTCTTCAGATTGCCTGTCCGGTTGCATGTGTTTTTCGATTGTTTTTCCACGAGGTTTTGCCACCTGAAAGTTGCGCTTTCAAGGCGCCCGTGGAATAGACATTCGCGCGTGAATGAGAGTTTTTCATGTTGAGACCGACAGGCAAGACGTTGAGGCAGCACGTTTGTACATTTCCAAGTTCAGCACCACATTTTTTCGTAAGTAGCAAAAATTGTTAAGGACATTGGCAAAATAAAACTCCAAGCGCAGAGAGTTGATAAAAAGGTTGAAAGGTAGAAAGGAAAAATGTGGAAAATTGGTTATATAACAGATTCATTAGAATTAGAATTTGGAAAAGGTGTGCATGAACACATATCCGCGTTTGTGACTGCAGCCCTTGGTCATCTCAATAGAGAATGTTTTTGTTTAGAAAAGTTAAACCGCAGATCGATGTGTGAGAATTCCGGAATGAGTGGAATTTTTGAAATTGCAAAGAAACATTGACAAACACATATCAACGCAATAGAAAACAAAAACCATGAACCCCCCTGATCCAGTACCATTTGTTTTAGGGTATCAATATCATGTTTGTAGGCGATGTTCTACCAACGACACTTCCAGGCATTTGGATTGCGATCCTCGCTCTATTCATTTGGCCTGCGGCTTTGTCAGCTTATCCTTAAATTCTTGGATCAGATGATCGCAATGCCACCGGTGAAAAGATGAATGTCTTCCAAAATTGGCACATAATTGGGGATTCCAATCATCCATGGTAGATAGTCGTTGTGCAAAACAATTCAGAACTACTTGGTATATCAGATGGATGTAAAGTTCTGCTGGTCCTTCTGTCCGTTCAAGGTCCGGAACGGTGGGGGGACATACTCTGCCTTCCGTGACGACGAGTTTGTGGACAACACCAGGCTGAAAGATGTTGAATTGTCATTCATTGGGTCAAAGCTCACCAGCCTTCAATGGTCTGGATATTTGTCTAGTCTAGATTGTAAAGCGGTGCAGGGTCTTCCAGGGTCATGCAGGGTTCTCCAGGTTCGTTTTCCTACATCAGATTCCATCAGCAAAGATAAGATGTCAATGGTTTATTCAGGTTTATTTCCGAACATTGTTTCAGGCTGTACTCCCTGGTTTGCCGAAATTTGGATGCACACTGCATCATGCGTTTGGGTGTCAGTTTAGAAGGACTCAGAAAATCAGATTGGATTTTGGCGAATTCTGGAAACTTGCAGGCAACTCACAATTGTTGGGGTTGACTTCGACAACGCTGCCCTGCCCTCAACGAAAGCGGTTTCTTGGCCTACGCAAAGGCATGTCGGGTCCAGAAGGTGCAACACCAGATTCTTCTCCACTGGTACCATGAACCATGCCTCCTTTGCAAGGCGAGTGGTTTGGTAAAAGTGAGTCTGAAACTTAGATGTCGCAGAATGAACACAAGTGGGTGAAAAAAGCAAAGCGCACAGCGAGAGAGAGAGAGAGAGAGAGAGAGAAAGGAGAGGGAGAGGGAGAGAGGGAGAGAGGGAGAGACAGAGGCAGAGGCAGAGGAAGAGGCAGAGGCAGAGGCAGAGGAAGAGGAAGGGGAAGAGGAGCGAGAAGAGGAGGGAGAAGAGGAGGGAGAAGAGGAGGGAGAAGGAGGAGGGAGAAGAGGAGGGAGAAGAGGAGGGAGAAGAGGAGGAAGAGGAGGAGGAAGAGGAGGGAGGAGGAAGAGGAGGAAGAGGAGGGAGGAGGAAGAGGAGGGAGGAGGAAGAGGAGGAAGAGGAGGGAGGAGGAAGAGGAGGAAGAGGAGGGAGGAGGGAGAAGAGGAGGAAGAGAAGAAGAGAAGAAGAGAAAAAGAGAAAAAGAGAAGAAGAGGAGGAAGAGAAGAAGAGAAGAAAAGGAAGAGAAGAAGAGAAGAAGAGAAGAAGAGAAGAAGAGAAGAAGAGGAGAAGAGGAGGAAGAAGAAGAAAACGAACAAGAAGAGTCTGGCTGCTGCACACCCAGCGAAGACTTTAGCATGTACTGAAGAACAAAATTGTGCGGGAACAAGTGCAGGGGAATCGATGCATATAAACAGTATACAAATCCGCAAAAGACATCAACGTAATGTACGCTTCACATATCCGCATTAATTTGCCAGGATTGCCTCACAGCATCCTCACAACTTCGTCCATGTTGATTTACATTTATTTTAAAGCCGGTCGATCAATGAACCTTCTTGGAAGAATGCAACTTCATCAATTTCCATGTTGCGGCATTTGTATGTATTTTATGAAAGGCCCAAAGTCCTTGAAATGGAGATCGCCATGTGTCGCTGCTGGTGGCATGGTATGTGCCGTTGTCCCATCACAGCAACCGGTGCCCATGGTGCCATTGGGCACAATGTGATTTGACCATGGAGACCTTGCAGCTGGATGATGTTTGTCGGGTGGTGAGCCCGGCAACCTTGAGAACTGGCAGGGCCTTGAGCAGCCAATGGATTTGTGAATATCCACCGGGCACCTTGCTGAAGATTCTGGAATTTGATTCTTCGGAGGTTGGACGCCAACGAGCGCGAGTGCAGACACAGCTGAAGTACATCTTCGGATGGATTAGCACACGAACAGCTGGCCTGGTCTATCTAGTGGAGAAGGTGGATGCCGATGAAGCAACCAACTTCGACATCCCAGAAGCAACCAAACTCTGTGGCCTTGAAGTTGATTTGTCCTTTGATCGTTTGGAGCCTGAAAGTGTTCGGGCAGCTTCGATCCATGCCATCGACCGCATCAAGTCCGATCCAGACTTCATTTCCCTTTCACAACAGACGCTGGTGGAAAGGATCCAAGGCAGGGCCACCATGGTCACCTGCGGATACCTGTATCCTGTGGTCATGGATGTCATGGATGTCATGGTGACATGCGACCCACGATAAATATTTGCCCTTGACATATTTTGACATATTTTGCCATATTTTTGGGATTTGTTCTAAGTTTTTTTATATGGCCGTGTTGCCCACATTGCCATAGGTCTTTTCTGGTCAGCAAGTCGGGATCCTGAGTCAGAAGACTTCAGTCAGCTTCGCTGCAACGTTTGGGCCAGCGTCAGCTTTTGCCGTGATGGGATAGAAGGCCTTGCCATCGTTGCCGTGCTGTTGATTTCACAGCATGCTGCTGTTCAGGAGACGTCGTGAACGGTGGAAAAATGTTGTGAAATGTTGTGGGTAATCGTACTGGATGCATGCTGACACCATGTCGTGTGGCATCTTTGTTAATTTGTTATAATTTGTTCATGTTAAAATTTGGAAGAATTCTTAGTCTTAGTCATCAGAGCAGCATCCAAGCCAAGCTTACCTGTGAATACAAACAACATTGCAATTTCAGAGAAGCCGGGAAGCTGCCACTGCATCTGCATTTCCTCACGATTTTCCTGGACATGAGAGACCACGTTGGGCACTGCAACTGAGATGGACATTTGATGATGCTTGCTTTTAATATGCATTTTATATGCGTTTAACATGTTTCCAGTGCTCATGGATTCCAGGACCTTGGCACGACCTTCAATCGCCTCTATGAGGAGATCCTCTGTTTGGAGGACACCGATGCGGACACCTTGTTCAACGTGCATGGCGAGACGCACCAGGCCTTGACTGCTGCGAAGGCCTTGGCCAAGAAGTGTCAGTCAACGGCTGACGGCATGTTGCTGCCAGATTCATCTTGGCAGAGGCAATGGCCCGATCCAAGGATTGTGGTCCAAGAACTGGAACGGGGAAGCAACAAATTAAAGACTTTTCAGGAAGATGCCTCCAAGATCTCTGCCCAAAGGCGGGTCTTTGTCGCCAGACTGAAGGCTGTGGTGGAAGCCAGGGCTGCAACAGAAGCCGTTTCCGCAACGACCCTTTTGGCCGACGCATTGACGCCTGGGAAAAGGTTGGACTTCCCATTGGTTACGGAGATTTGTGAGCGGGCTACAAGTGATGCTTCTGAGCTGGCTCAAGTTGCAGAGACACTGGAGGCCAGAGCTTGCCAGCGATGTTCCTACCAAAAGCGTCCAAAAGCTGGGTGGCAATAAGTTGGGATGCAAATTAAGCAGCAGATATCAATGTGTGTGGATGACATTTCGATTAGCATAGTATGGGTGCCAAAAAAAAAATCAGATCCCATGTCGTCCCATGCTCTTAGACGTGGACTTTGACCATTATGACATTATGATAGTGTGATTTCATGTGTTTATTCATCATCCAGCAGCATTTGGAGTACAATGGGGTACCTGATTTTGACATGTACCCAATTCAATGATGTCCGTTGACCCTCCGTTGCGGTCTGCATGAAATGTTGCAGGCCATGTTGCAGAGCCAACACCTACCGACACGGCTGAAGGTGCTCACCATCGCCAACGAGTTGCTCTATGACGATTCCGCCTGTCAGACCTTGGCCTCTAAAGCAGCCTTCCTCAATGTGGACCTGGCGGAGCACGATCCCGAAGAGGAACCAAACATGGCCTTGGAATTGGCTGCTGCCAATGCCAACATCTTGGCATCCGAAATTTCTCGGCGCCTTGCCTCTGTGGCTGTGGCCGTTCATGGCAGTTGTTTCAGTTTCAAATCAGCAGCTGCGTCCACTTCCAGCCTTGGTGGCTCAGCAACTTCCTGGTTGGCCTCGGTGGCCCGCACCCCCGAGCGCCAAGATGCCCAGCTGGAGCCGCTGAGTTGGGCACGGACTCGTAGCGCCATCCGGGCCCTGGAGCTGCGCGTTCGCAGCAGCACGGCCTCTGCGGAGGATGCCATCGGCGTGTTGGATCAGACCTACCGGAGCTTTGAACATACCACAGGGAGTGCTTGGGCCACAACCATGCTACACCATGCGCAATGTACCAACTGTTCCAACAAGATCTACACAGGATAGAGACATTTGTTGGATGGTGTTGTTTGCTTGCTTATAGTGTCATATTATCATTCTTGTGTCCCATGATCTTTCAATATGAAGGGTGGGTGACTTGAATATGTTTGAGATCTATGAAGGGAGCTAAGTCTATGTGAACATATTTGAGGTTGGATATCGATTTTTGGCATGTGTGATTATGTTTCAATGAATCCAAATACTAATTGTGCATACTCGTTCGCACACAGGATGCGGTAGTTGACACTGTGCATGACTGTAAATATTGCAAAAGGTTGCACACTTGTGTGCCTGCTGAATTTGCGTGTCCATGTTCTGCGCGAGCATTCGCTCAACCAGCATACAAAGTGAGCGAGAGTGTGGGCCCAGAAGTCGGGGGGTCATTTATTTACATGCTGAATTACTACACTCGCGAATATATACAGGGCATGTCATTTCACAGATTTAAGATGCAGTCACGATATTAGATACTTATCACATCTTATCACCCAGACCAGCTTTGTCCTCCAACCGCCTGAGGTATCCTCCGGCTGCAGGGAGCCAGTGAAGCTGCGGACGCCGATTTCCACGAGCTCACGGAGAGTTTCCTCTCCTCAGCCGCGCTGGTGCAGAGCAGTGCTTTGGACTGGCCACTGGGCAGCAGTGGCCCAAGGTGGCCCTAGGGTTGGATCCTGTTAAAGTGAGCAAAAAGAACTTGTTGAACTTGATTTGTTAAGTTTGTTTTTCCCCATGACAGCCATGACATTCCACATTTTTCCACCATTCAGTGTTTGACTTTTGTCCAAGTCATGAACAATGATTTGTACTGATTTGTTGGTCTTGGCAAACAACAAGCTCAAAAGCTCAACAGTGATTTTTTCCCCAGATTCGAGGAAATGCCAAGTGGTGGATGCTGCCGACATCGTAGCCCCACATCAACCCGCGGCCAGTTGCTACATCAGCCAGTTGAAGATCTCCAGCAAAGCTTTGGGGAAATTCTTGGGACGTGCCACCAGTGTTGGAGATAGCCTCAATGCTTGCCTGGCAGTGCTGTTGGCCCGACGCAGCGAATCGCCATAAGATCGTCCTGAGGACACCTTCACTTCTCTTGGAGATGCTGGATGCTGCTGGATCAACCAGGCTGCGAAGGGAAGGATCGATGAAGACGCCACTAAGGTGATCTAAGGTGGTCCACCCGGAGAATCCCGAAGCTCGGCGATTGTTGCCAGAGCTGCAGATACAAATCGCCTCCATACGGTCTGCAGCGAGGTTTCACTTGCCCAAAACCACTTGCTCCGGCTGCTCCCACAAAGATGGGCATGCAGTCGCGGCTCAATACGGTTCAATACATGTAACAGCGAGAAGGGGGTAAGAGACCCCCAGGAAGCCCAGAGATGCCATTTGAATCCATTAGAGACGCGGTGAACATGAGCAGAAGCAGCAAAGCGGCAGGCGTTTCTATGGGTTGCTTTTCCCTGCCATTGCAGCCAAAAATTGCTGAGAAGAGACGGAAACTTGTTCATCTGAGGCGAAGAAGATATGGTTGAAGACAGCTTTGGCAGAGTAAAGCCGCGACCTGGCCGCCAGAAGATGGTAGAGGATGACGTGGGGAAACTCAGAGTATGGCTGTTGAAGTAAGATCAAGATCAAAGGAACTGAACATAGCAGAGCAGACGAGACATAGTGAGCATTGAGCATGCTTCAGGAACCTCCACCATTGGCTGGGGGCCCAAGTCATGTGGCAGACTGGCAGACCAATTTGGCAGATGGTGACGATGATCAAATGACCGTGTCCTTTACGGTGGGAAAGGGTGCCATCCACCCTAAGCTGGAGCCAAAACTTGAGATATTTGACGTCATTCAAGGGTCAAATCATCACAAGGGGATGAATGTGTCACTGGCGAGGCGTTTGCTTGCCTGTTGGTTTGTGACTATGCTGACTATCCGAGGTACCCGGCAGTGGCTTTGGTACGTTTGGCGGTCGCTGACTTGTCCATTCCATTTGCATTGAAAACAAGTTTCACCACCCATTATTGTCGGCCTTGCCATTTCGACTCACTTCAAATCAATATCTTAAGCTATTGGTCCATGATATCCATGATATCCATATGTTTACCAAAGCAGACCATATCAAACCAACCAAATCCACCGATGATGACCGAGGCCTGGGAGGCATTCGTGGCTTCAGCACCCTTGGCAGCTTGGGCAGTAGAGGTTTGATCGCCCACAAGGCCCAGGCGGTGTGGATGCCTAGTGGAAGGAGCCGTCATCACTGGGCCCACAGATTCTGGTCGCTTTGTGGATGTTTATTAAACATTATGATTATGATCATTATATTGTTTGAAGTTGTTTCTACTATGTTATATATGTTCATACAATACATATCTATCTATATTTTTTCTAATCATGTTTCATGATGTTTCATGATATTTGATGTTCAACTTCAATCAACTAATTGAATTTCGGGATAGGCCGGTAGCCACCTTGTGTGGTTCCAAAGTATTATGGGAATGCAACTTATTGAAACTCTGGTCAAATGTGATCACGCTTGAGGCAGCAAGCAGTGACGAAGAACTGGATGAGGACCTCCAGAATCAAATGTGAGATGGTGGGAAGGCAGTTCTTAGTCAGGCAGAATATCAGTGTGCCGTTCCAGGATCCTACCATTACCTACGAGGAGGTGACAAGAGCGGCCCTTACTGGCAGGAAAGCCATGTGACCAGACCCTAGGTTTCCAGAGGATGTTTTCTTGGCTGTTGTCTGAGGCCTGCAAACAGAACTTCGTGCGACCGGCCGGTTCAGCTCTGGTGATGTTGTGCCATTGTTGTTTGGACTGGGATGAAGGGAATGATGGGGGTTGAAACCTACATATATTCAATATTTATATATATATATATTTATAATCATTTGTGCAATTTTCATTGGTTCTGCCAGGTGACCAGTTTGCCGAGGACAAGTTCCAGGCCCGCACCGGCACAGCGGTCATTGTATCACGGCATCAATTCGTACTCGTTGCGAGGCAAGACTCGAGGAGATCGAAAAAAAGGCTGACGGTCCTGGAGAGCTTGTCCCGGCCTCGAAAAATCATAAACAAACATCTCTAAAATCGCATGGGTTTTCCAGATGTATTCCAGATGTTTTCCAGATGTTTTCCATATGTTCCATGCCGGGAAGGTGTAACCCTCTGGGCACTGGTTGGGCGTGGTTGGGTCCATGTGCTACGTTTGAAGGCCCGAAGAAGGCAGGAGCTCATGCTGGAGGCCATAGCCGGGATGCTGATGCCTCGAGCTACTCGTAGGATGAATTCGACAAAATAAAAGGATCCTAATTGGGTCCATGTTCCAAAGAACATTTAGCAAATTTAGCACCAGGTTTGCACCAGGTTTGCACAGGCTTGCCCTGATTTCATTCTCCACTACTTGTAGTAGTTCCAGCTGGCCAGGTACAGAGCGTGGTTTTACCAAAGTATGGCTTTGAGGGTTCCAGGGTGCGCCCTGCGATGCCGTGGTTCGTTGTGGTAACAAGCCACAGCATGCCACAGCATGCCACAGCACTGTGAAACTCAGCAGGCCGGCGTGTACAAGATGATGGCCGCCATGGGGCCATATGCTGCGCTCTCAACGTAGTGAAGTTTCTTATTCAGTACATGTCGGTGCTGTGTGTATGTTATATACATTACTTTGAATGCTGAGGATGTGACCAACTCCACTGACATCATAATTACCGAACACCACGCATGAATTTCCCCTGACCCAAAGAAAGGAAAGCCTCCAGAACAGACAAAATGCAGAATCTTTCAGCAGATTCGGTGAGGTCGAGCAGCCAGAGTTCACCGAACTTGCTGAAGAGATCAACAGCCTTAGCCTTTGAAACATCAGCAGTTCTCAATCCTATCGGTTCTGATGGCAGCACTGCGAAGGCCTCCTTGGACTCCGATCTCCGCCAGAGCAATTCCAACATGTTACCGGCCGTTGTCCAGCAACTGATAGCAACTGTGTCAACAGCAGACGCCAGACACTGCTTCAAGCCAATGAACAAGTTGAAATTTGATGAAACTGAGGTAGATTTGGGATCATGGGAGAAACCTTTGCAAAAAGTGCAACACCCAAAAAATGAGACCGCCAAAGTCAGTCCACAAACTAATTGCTCCCAGTCGCTGTCGAAGCCAGGACATGGCGAGGACTGTCCAGGGTGGCTGCCTTGACTTTCCAGTGACAAGAAAGTTGGGATAGTTGGGCAGCGGTGGCAGACATGTCCAGTGTCAGCTAAGGCCTGTGCCAGAGCCAGCAAGGAGCAGGTGGGCCCCTCATGCACACCTGCATCATGTCAGAAACATCACTGCCAGATAGACACGCATTACATGATATTGCAATGTCTCGCATATCACATCGCTGTATGACATTGTATGACTGCATTTCCCTCATTTTCCCTCTATACTCAACCCCTCTTGCAACTGAGGGAAAAATCCATGCGAGGCACCAAACGGACTGGATGGAGGTCACGATGGCGCTGGAGGTTACCCCAACGGTGCTGGGATGAACGGAAAGGAGCAACGATGAGCAACGAATAGCAACGAGCTTTTGGACATTGCAGGGAGGTCAGGGAGACCCATTGATTGTGGGCCCATCATGGCCCATCTCTCCCCAAGAAACAACTCCCGAAGCGGCAAGCGAGGAGACCTTTGACAATGTCAAGGGCATCGCGCAACCCGGGTGCCAACACCACTTCTTTTGGTTTTTCCACAGTGCAGCTGACCGGAGAAAACGGCAAATGATTTTGACATGCTTCAATTGCATTCAATTGCCAGGGTGTGGCCATCAGACAAGAAGCCCCCTTTCAAGCTGTCGATTGCCGGCAGCCATCATCTCAGTTCAGAGTGAGGGTTTTGAGCAGCGTGAGTCAGCCGCCTTCACTTGGCCACTTCTGTCATTTGTCCACATTTATCCACTATTTCAGGCTGGAATGGGTTCGTTCCAGACGAGATGGAGTGCGGGACCATGCGGGACCATGCGGGACCATGCGGGACCATGCGGGACCATGCGGGACCATGACTTTCCCAGCGAGACAGTGTTTGCATGCAAGTTCAGCACATGCACATGCTACTGTAGCATCACGCTCGACAGCTGGATGTCACTTGATGTTGTTTGAATGTTTCGAATGCTGATGCTCACCCATGAATTTAGGTGGGAAGATGGCCTCTTCGTGTTTCCAATGGAGGTTGGCGATGATGGCAGGGAACTCAACTTGCCTGGTGTTGCCATCAGCAGTGGCATGATTCTGCCCGTTTAGGCTGGGATTGCTTTCAGCTGTTGCAGAATGGCAGCCGCAATCTCAACGCGCTCAACGCACCAAAGTTGCAGTCCTGAGGGATCTGAGGGTTTGGGTCACCACAACGGACAGTTCGACCCAACAAATTCGACCCAGTCATAGAGCGACTGGATTGGCAAAGGTTGGGACAAAGTGATCTACCCCAGCATGGAAGAGGCACCTGTCGGCAGCTTGTAGGCGGTTGCTGGCCTAATTCTCCTGAACATACACTGTTTCCAATGTTTCCAAGGAATGGATTGCATAGATGATATGCATGGTTTTTTTCAGAGGGGCGGAACTTACAGGTTTGTTTGTCTTTTGGGGGTCACGTTGATTGGGCAAGCATCCTTTCAATAGGATCTTGGTAGCCATGGCCGTATGGGATTTTTTGATGATTCCTCACACATCCCAAGAAAAGTGTTGATATATAGTATATATATATATATGTGTGTGTGTGTATGTATGTAAGATAGACAAGCTAGTCATAGTCAATCGGTATATAGATTTAGTAAATTTCGTAGATGCATAGGCAGATAGCCCGTTTGGTTTGCACATAGCAAGCCCTTGGACAGGCCGGCGCCAACGACAAATACTCTGTCACCCTGGCAGATTTTCCACAAATCAGCAAGGAGTTGAACCAGCAAGGTGATGGATCTTACTCAACGGTTTGTTGATGGTTGTTCGATCTTGCTAGACAATGCTACTGTAGACAGACACTTTTAGAAAAGATGCGGAATGCGGAGCTCACCTTTTGTGGTGCTTGATTTCAGCAAGACGTGGGAGAGCATCCCCCATTGCCAGATTTGTGGGCCTGACAGCGGTGGCCATGATAGGCTGGGCCGCGTGTTTAGTATGTTCGAGTCAGTGGTGCAGGGGCTGTGTTTGTTCGAATGGGAAATGAGAGAAGGGGACGATCTGGTCAGTCTTGAAGAGCTTGCGCAGATTGAGAGCCAGGGTCAAGATATCTTACCCTACAGGTAGTATATAGATCATATATTCTGTTTGAGAACCGTTTCCCAGTGGTTTTGATTTTCTAGTGGTTTGCATTCGCTGACGCTTGCCTCAGCCTGCCACTTGCCTGCCACTTGCCAGCTCAGGAGTTGGCAGATTGGCAAAGTTGAGTCCGAGGAGGTCCCGATAACCGGAAGAGTCAAGAATCGAAGCAGAACATGTGGACTGACTTGGCTGTGTTAAATCATGTTAAATCATACTGGGTCAGTCACGAGCTCGTAGTTTTCAACATTGTTCGGCTCAAGTTGTTCTCTCAGTGCTCATGTGGAAGAATTTCTCCAGCGCGGTCTATTTGTCTTGTGAAGCAGCCTGTGGTACCTTCGACTCTGCTAGGCTAGCCCTGGATCTCACTTTGTGGTATGCGTGTCCTTGGATGACAAGGGCAAGGTAGGGACCCTCTCAGTTGGAGATCTTAGGTGCTGGCAGGTTTTGGATTTTGGCATGGTCTAGCCAGTAAAGTCCCCCAGAAAAATGCAGAAATAGATTTAAAAAAATAGCAGCCACGCATAGCTACGCTAGAAGCATTCTACAGTGTAAAGCCAGCCGCAGCAGCCGATGTCACTCGAAGGTGAACCGAGTTTCTTGGGAGAAGTTGTGAGGAGCTGCGGTCACAGCATGGCCGAAGTTTTGGAGCTCAGGATTGGCCACCTACATCCTTAGACCTTCAGTTGAGTCATTTTGAAGATATTGAAATATACTAAAGTCATTTAAAGCCCCTATCAAACCACCATAAACCACCATAAACCACCCATGTTAGGGAAATACGTGGAAGAAAAGTGGCACTAGGGCCTGAGCCTGTTTTAGACCGTTGCCCACGCACAAGCCGGCTTGGAGAACTCCGCGCAGAAGAAAATGAGTTGGAAATGTTGAATCCGAGTTGAATTTGAGGACTGGCTGAGCTCAGAGTACATGTTACAACCATTGAATTTGGATGAATTTGATTCAAGCAAAACAATGTTCATCATTGTTCATCAAATTTCATCAACGTTCACTTTGGGACCACCCTGTGATATCCTGTGATGTTGAATGTGCTGCCATTTCTGACACCCATTTGCGGCCTGTCTTGCGGCCGCCTTGGCTTCAGCTGACCAACCAATTCTTTGAATCACTTGGCCATCGCTTTGAGGTGCCGAAACTGCATGGCTATGGGTCAAAATAATATAAAATAATCAACCCCCCAGAATGGATGGTTTAATAAATTTAATACTATTTAATACCATTTAAATCTATATAATACTAACGATATCTAACAATCACCAATTTAGTGGGTCCATTGGTACCCGAGTTTTGATCCACATCATCATAAGCTGCGTCTGCAGTGCACGGATGTCAGTGTGCAGGCCAGACAAAATGCTTCCACTGGGTCTTGGACCAGGCCTTGTATTGCTGCTGGGGGCCACCATGGGCCACCGATATCCAACAGCCACATGGAAGTGTCCATTTTTTTGTCGGGTACCTGTGTCTACTGAGGCGATGAAAATGAGAGTGTATCCTCATGATCGTTCATCAAAATACCCAGGAAATATCAGGTTGCTTTGCTCCATTTTTGAATCAACCCAAGACATCCACTATATAAATGTCCTAAGTTTGGATTGACTTGGCTTAGTTGCTTGTGCCATCTCAGGTCCAAGAGCAAAGGTGATTTGCTCTTCCCACCTTGGTAGGGATTATAGGAATGCAGGTTTCTGAAAGTCAAAGTCATCGGACACAATGTTGAAATGACAGCACCAAAAGCTTGCTGATTGCACATGATTGCACCATATTGATCCATATTGCACCATTGTTTTTTTTGTTGTTACAGGTTTCAGCTTGTGTGCGTGTGTGTGCAGCATTTGTCATTGGAAGATATTGGAAGCTACAAATCAATTCTAACTGAGCCTTTCCCCATCTTCCCCCTAGCGCAATGGTTTACCCTGGTTTACCTGAAGCCTCAGCCCATTTTGGGTGCCCATGGGGCTGACCATCCGCCCCATCCGCCCCATCCGCCCCATCCGCCCACGGGCTGTCAGCGGTTGCCGAAGCTTTGCGGTGGAGCTGTGGAACAAACCAGGCCCCAGGACGAACCCGAAGAGAGCAGCAGATCGGATCCGTGACGCAGTGCCACTGCGAATGGGTTTGCCACGAACTGATTGGCCCCAGGATGTGATGATCATTGGCATTTGCCCCAAGGACGGGATTTGAATAAAAATTGATAGAAGGACATAGAAGGACGTAGAAATCAATGGCATGGTTTATGAATGTGCATCGCAGTTTCTGGACAATAATGATCGACACGATCAGTGATCGCTGGTGCACAATGCTTCAGTGCCTGGTTCAGCCACTGCCAGGATGGTGGCGGAATCGTGAAGTTTCGCTGGCATACCCTGCATCGATTCGTAGTCACCAAAGAGTTCATGATTCCACGTGGCCTTCCGGGCGAGGTGGTGACAGTGGCCTTCGGGAAAGTGACACAAAAGAGGTGGCCCTTGGGGGATATCGTTGCTCGGTGCGAAGATTTGGGCCTTTTTGAAGACCAATTGAGAAAGGTTTCATGGACTCCCAGAGTGATGGATTAGATTGAGAATGATTAAGAGTTTGGAAATTTGAAGGACGTATTTTGTTTTGCAGCCGACGGTTGTTTTTGTGAAGATAATTTCTCAAAAGCATGATCCCAGTGCAATTCGCGGTGGCATCAACTTTGAGGATGTTTACGTGAATCCAACGGTGAAGAAGGTGAAACCCAGCGCCTATGAAGTACGTCCCGCGTGTCCTCACTACAATTCCTGTGGTGGTTGTGACTTCTTGGATTTGACTTATGGCCGGCAGCTGATTGAGAAGAGGCGCTGGATTGAACGAGCACTGAACGGGAGCAAAGTGCCACTGGAAAGTCTCAAGAGGTCGGGTGGATCCTGTGATCCGTTTCTGGAGAGTGGCTTCCATTACCGTACTTACTTTAAGTGTGCCCAGGGAGAATAGGGAGAATGAGCATCAACAACAGATTCTGACATCATCCTACTACTATATTCTACTAATACTCACATATAATTTGAAGGTTTCAGTTTCCACTTGTCCACAATTCATCAAAACTACATACCGATCACCAATTGTGTAAACGAACTACGGTATCAACAACTCCCTTGGGCAAGTTATACAAAGTTATACAGCCAAACCATCCAACCAGCACGGGATAGCACGGGGTCATCTCTGGAGGATCCGACCTTCCACCCCTCAGCAGCGTTACGCCTTACGCGCTGAGTGGCGCTTTCGGGAAGATGACGGGGAGGTGTTGATCGGTCCTCCCGGAGCGCCCGAAGAACGTCCACCCGGCGAGCCCCTTTACGGATGTGTTTTGGCCCCCAAGGCGGCCATCAGAACGTTGAGCATTTGTGTCGATAGCTTCATGCAGCTCAGAGAACTCCGCAGGAGGGTTTGGATCATGTTGGATCATGTTGGGGATTGGTGTATATGGATGTAATTGGATGTATATGGTGTATGATGGTGCATTTGTGGTGGGGAGCGGAAAACAGACATTTGCAGCTGATGAACAAATATGTGGAAGATTGTGGAAACATACAGAATGTATAACACGTAGATCATAGAAGTATACATATACGTATAATAACTGTACATATGTGTGCGTGCGTGCGTTATATCATGGGTGACACAGCACAATATTGCGTTGTGTTTTTTCTGGAATTCTCTCGATGGTTTCTGGCGGTTTAGGTATGATAGGTATGATAGGTATGAAGCCAGAGAAGGGAATAGAAATGAAATGAAATGAATAGAAATTGTATGAGTTTGATTGTTTTTTGATGTTTTTTGTCCAGGAGAAGAAGCTACAGCATCTTCAACGACGTTCACAGTTGGGGCACCTTCCGAAGCCTTGTGGCGCTCACGGGCCGTGGACTTCCGCAAGACGGGAAGCGACGCACAGAGGTGCTGCTGAATATCGTGCTGGGAAATGACAACGAAGATGTCCAGGGTGTACTGCAACCATTGGCAGATGCCGTGGTTGAAGCCGCACCCAGCAGCTTGGTGGGCATCGTGGCCAACATGGCACGCTCCAAGCGGACCATCATGGGAGGAAGGCGGGAATACTTGTTGTATGGTCGGCGCTATGTCCGCCAAGCCTTCCAGATGCCTTTGGGCCTCATGAAGGAGATGCATAGCTTTGTTCTTGAAATGGGTGCTGGCTCGCGGATCGCAGCTCATGCTGGGATTCTGCGAGAATTATCTGAAACAGTCATCGACATGTGCGATTTGAGTGATACAGATGTGCTTTGGCATTGCTTCTGCAGTGGTGGTGAACTCAGCTTGGCACCAGGCCGACTCTGTCAACACGTGGTGGCGATTGGAACCTCAGCCACTGAGGTGGGAGAGTTGAAACGGAATCTGGCGGCCAATGAGGTGACGAACACCACTGCAGTGTTGTGTAATCTGCAGAGTCCTTTCACATTGAAGAAGCTTTCATTTCATATCTCTCAGTCCCAGCAAAAGCGGCTCCTTTTGGGTGATGGAAGAGAGCAGGATAAAGCTCGTGACTACGCCTTAACCTGCTTTGTCCCTGGAGAAAGTCGCCGACGGCTGATCCAGAGACTGACAGCAGCACCATTTAACGCACCACTGTTGAGAGAGGATGCCTTGGCTCATCAGGAACTGCGGGCACTTCTTCCTGCTTTTGTCAATGAGTTTTGCACAAACTTGACCACCTTGCCTGTGCCAGTCAAAGGTGCAGCGGAGGAAGAGAAAACGCGTGAGGTGACACCGGAAATGGAAAACCGTTTGAAGCGTCTCTACAGGAGGTTGGCCATGAAATACCACCCTGACAGGAACCCCAACGATCCTGAAGCATCTGACAGATTCCAAGCTTTGACGAGAGCATACAAGGCCCTAGTTGGGGACACCGCTGGCCCAGAAGAAGGCGATGAAGATGCAAAAGATCCGTTCCAGGTTGCACATGAGAGCAGTTACAGAATCAAGGCCAAGCATTTCTGGCGTTATGAGGGAAAGGTTCAACAGGGCTCCAGGAACAAGAAGCAGCCTGATGCTGAAGATAGCTCTGAAGAAGAGATGGATGACACAGATGCCAAGGTGGCTGAAGCTTTTGGCCTTCCTGATGAAGAGAAGTATAAGAAGAAGGGAGCCAAGCCTGCCAGGGATGATGATGACTGGGATGATGAGTCAAATTTTGAAGTCGAACTGGAGATTGATGAGGGCTGGGCCAAAGGTCCAGCTAGTGGAACGAGTTCTGAGCGTCGCCAGCGCAACAGCGAGAGGTCTCGAGCCCAGAATGAGTCCATGGAAGTATCGCTGAAGGATGGTGACACTCGTTTAACCCAAGCTGGCACCGACATTGCAGCTCCGACCCTGCAACCTCCAGATGTGGTTCTGGTATGCCAGCCTCGCAACCGGAAGAAAGGTAAAGGAACCCCTCGATACTTCCAAAGTTGGTTGCGATGCACTGCCGCTCGCACCATTGTATATGTCTCCGTGGATGCTGAGGCTTTCCAAGCAGATGCTGCTGGCTTGAGAGATTTGGGCTACCATGTGACCAAAGTACAGCCTTTCGATCCGGAACCGCATCGCAAAGGCGTGTTGCTGGTGGCCAAGTTTGAGCTCATTCGACCACTGGAAGGGTTGGAGGAGTACAGGGAACACACTGATGTGTTGCTTCCAGGCGCCCCAGATTTGTTGCCGCCCCGAACACCTGTGCCATTGATCGTCAGCCAAAGTCACCGGGCCATTCCACCGCATAGCTGACAAAAGGCAGCTCGCACCAGGTTGTCTAAGGCTGGTAAATGATGGTAAATCCACTGGATGCCACTGGGTCCCCCAAAAAAAACTTATTTAGATATATGATATATTTATTTTGCGGTAAACAACATTTAAATATGTGGAGGGCGGGCCACACCGTGAGGCCCCAGAGGTAGTATGAAATAGCAGTTCGTATATTTAAATGTACTTACCTTATGTTTAAATGAATTGGATTCCGTATGGCCGGGCGGGCCAAGGATAACCTTCCCGGAGGTAGTCTAAAATACCTGTTCGTATATTTAAAAGTCCGTGTATTTAAATGTAGTTACAGTACCATTTATTGTAGTGCCTTTAGGGTTTGGAGGCTTGTGATTCTTGCTTCATCTGACTCAAAAGCTACTACAACAGTTTCCTTCCTCAAGACCCACCATGATCTTGGAGTTTGGACTCATTGTAGTCATGCTTGCCAAAAACGCGGCAGGTAGCATGGGGCCGCCACCACCAGAAATTCTGAGGCCAACAGAACGGAGTTTCCTGACAACTTTGTGGTTATCAAAAATTGACAAAATAAGGATAGATAAGGTAATTATATATTCTCAACGAAATGTGTGCTAAGCCACAACATGCCATTGGTGGAGGTACAAGAATTTCCTGTACCTGCTGGTGGTCTTGCACTCAAAGCCTGGACGGATTTGGGCACATTCCGTGTGGTAAACCTTTCAGGGCCCTGGTCCTAACTGTGTACCTGTTGAGGTTGGCTACACAGCACTTCTCGTAACGGCCTTGTCGGTTGGTGCCGTGAACTCTGCACTGAACTACGCCTGGTTCTGAGGGTTGAAGCATGCAGCCTGCTGCAAATGGCCCCAGAATCTTGTAGTTGATCGGCATGTTCCTTATTGAAATGGCCGTTTGGTGGATTTGGTGGCCTCCCCTATTTCTGGGCAAACCCACACTAAACAATCACTAAACCACATTACGCTTTCTTGTTGGACCCAGGTCTTTATGTTGGTCGTTGCGGCTTCAATGGCTGCACGAGCCGACCAGCCCTAACACCCAGTTGCGCCGCCAGGGTTTGATTTGGGCCCCATGTGTTTTACCATTTTGGGGTGGGTCAACCAACCAAGATCTGTGATGCTGCAATATATCAAATCCCAATCTAACTGTTCCAATTTGGGAGGGTTCAAACACCCCGAAATGGTGGTTAATGAATAGCGGTCAGCCACAAAGGCATGTTCATGGCAGGACTTCCGTTAGCTGCTTGTGGTTTATGTATGTTTATGTGCTTTCAGCACCTTCCCAAAGAAAGCCATGGACAATTCAGAGGCTCAGCAGCCTTGGAGCGGCAAAAACCGTCAACTTGTACATGATGGTGATGAGAATCTGATAGTTGATATATGTTGATATGTTTTTCCCATGGTTTCCACACCCCAGAGCTACCAAAGCGACTTTTGTGCAGTCCATTGCTCTAAATTGCCATCACCTGCCGGCAAATGTTTTGGGAGCATCAGATTGATTTGCATTCCGAGTCTTGGTTTGCCATGGTTTCACTACAACCTGACGCAATGGACTTTTTTGATCCTCCCTTCCCCAAACCAGCCAACAAATCCAACACCCCACCCCACGACGATATCCCACCCAAGAACCTCAGTTGCCGTGGTGAGGTGCATGATGTCCTGCATCATGGTGCTATTGATGCTAGGTATCATATGTGCGCACGGTCCTCAGGAGTCCGCCTTGTGCAGCAGCCGTGGATGAAGAGGGTTCACCAATGAAGTACGCAACTCCTGCATTATATATATATATATTTATTTATTTATTTATTTATTTAGTTATTTATTTATACCATCATGGCGATTTCTGGATTTCTGGCATCAAGCTGACAATAGCCTGCCATAGCCTGCCTCACCCTTCACAAGGAAACAATCGTCTAGGAAAAACCAAACCAGATCGCGCAGGTTGGCGCACGAAGGCTTGTGTGATGGCATTTGATGTGAGGTTCTTCGACTTTGTGAACATCATCTCCATCCTTGCCACCCCATACCCTGGAGCAAAGAATTTCTTCTCCACCGATTGCCCTAAAAATGCCAGGATCTCAGTGGGTTTTGACACTGATCCTTGGTGGCGTTATATTATCAGCGTCATGGCGTTATCATGAGCTCAGGTGGAGGCAACTCTGCGGGCCAACTCCACGATCTATTTGAAGGACGGCTTGGTCAATGGCACTGCAGCCTACACCGTTCCAGCAAGGACCAAGGCACATCCTGAAAATGCGGAAGGGCGCTAGAAACCGCGCAAAGTGTACACTCACTGAGTTGTACATGAACAATCATGAACAGCATGTTTGATATATTTGATATGTTTGCTTCCTCATGTCACTCATGGTATTGCAATGTTTCGCATTTGTTGACCTTCTGGTAGAGATGTCCGCGTAATGCGTTCGCAGGTTGAAATTGAGGAACATGTATGCAGTGCGGCATGGGTGCCTCTGCAAAATATAGTTGCACTATGTTGCACTGTTTATCTTTTTTCGGTCTTGAAACCGGTGCTGGGCTGTGAGGTGACTGTTCGCTTGACTGAGGTAGTAAGAAATGTTCCTGACTCAACGGCAAGGGAATTGCAGAGATGGAGGTTATTGTGATTCGTTGATATTCTTTGCACATTGCCCCCATCAGCGCGGCACGTGCAAGTCAAGGAACTCTTTTTACCCTTTCTGGATTTGAAATGTGTGAGAGTTCTTGATGCGTCAAGAGTTGACATGGATTCAGATGATTTCAGATAATTTTTTGGTGGTTTCTCATCGAGGTTGTTGTACTCATTGGCACTCTGCTGGATATATTGGCGCGATGGACTGAGAGCGAGCGCTCGGGTGCTCAACTGGTGGTGGATGTGGCTCGCGTGTGGCCCAGGTCTCGTCTCGCATTCAGAATGTTCAAGACGAGCATGGAGTCGGCGCCTTTCTTTGCGGAGGAATGGTTAAGATTGGTTAAGAAGTTTGGCATAGTTTGTTGCACGACATATTTGTTGATTTTGTTGCACGTGCAAATCCACCTCGATGAATCAGGCTGAGTCAAGAGGCTCAGAATCAGGCGGATCATGATCAGACTCTGCCTTTCGAGATGCAACATGCAATTGAATCTAATCCAATTCTTGACTGACTCAAAGATCTCAAATGCAGTATAGAATTATAGGATTGGAAATTATATATATATAGTATAACCCTTCACACATTGCAAGCCGCCATTTGCATGGCATGGAGTTGCACATCAAAGACCAGTCTCAAGAGAATAAAGATCTATCAAGCAGTAGCGCCTTGGCGCCAGCACGTTGCTAAATTGAATTAAATTGAGAGCTTTGGTATCTTCTATGATCTTCTATGCATTCTTGAAGGGCAGAGCAGTCCTTGAGAAAAGTGCTGGGTCCTGGGTGTATTTTTTATATGTTTGATGTGATGTCATGCCGGAGGGACCCTTGCAGCAGCTGATGACTGCGCCACGAGGCGGATTCCAAGGTGCCCCAATGTCATTGTGCGCATGAAGCATGAAAGGAAACGCTTCAGAATTACCTGAGACTTGGAATATATAATATATGCTTTTACAATCTTTTTAGACTTGTTCAGTTTGTCTAGGATTCATGTAAGTTGTTTCAGGACGATCTAGGATGATCATGATGATCTAGGAGGGGGTGTGGGGGGGGGAGGTTGCCCAGGTGCACCGAAATCTCGATATCGGGTGGTGATAAGGGTGGCCAATTGGAATTTTTTAAAGGGGCATGTGCCGCTAGGCAATTTGGTGACGGTGCGGTTCGATTCTCCCTAGGCCCCCTGAAAACGGAAGGAAAAAGGTAGGAAAAAACCAAGGAAAATGAAGGAACATCGTTAAAAACGGGTGGAAATGGAGGAAGGAGGAAAAAATGAATGGCAAACTTGGAAAAACCAAGGAAAATTGAGGAAACTGTTGGGAAAATGAGGAAATTGCTGGAAGGAAACTCTTGAAAAACCGTAGGAAAACGCAGGAAAAGGTTTGAAAAAAAAGGCATGAAATGGAGGAAAAGCAAGGCTTTGAAAAAGCTAGGAACATGGAGGCAAGATGAGGCAAGCATATTGGAAAAACATGGAAAAACTAAGGATCCGAAGCTCAACGGAGAGCAGCGTCCGTTGGGGTTCGGAGCAAGACAGCTTGCAAGGGGATGAGGAGTGATACCGAGGAAGGAGTGGCGAAGGGTTGCAAAGCAAGGACAAGTGTGAAAAAAAAGGAACATGCAGGCACCTTTCAGACGGCAAACTTGGATCGTAGCCTAGGCTACCGCGATATTTCTTTGCAAAACCAAAAAGATTCCGGCTAGGGGCTGGCTTTCGTCCCCCCTTCTCAGGCATGGTATATGCAAATAAACATGCATATATATATATATACAAGTGTGTGTGTGTGTGAGTGATGAATGGATGGATAGATAAATAGATAACATATTCGTATCACAAATATACCACAAAGGCGGATTGACAGGTAGCCACCCTCCTAGGGCCCCAGGGCCCCCTCACAGGTGATGGTAGAAGTCTCGGGGGTGCTCCAGGCGACGGAGCAGGCAGATTGGGGACACCATGGGACACTGGGACACCCCAAAAATTGGGATGAGTAATGATGAGTAGATATGAGTAGTGAGAGAGTGCATGGCATGGCACTTCTCTTAGAATAGATCCATGGGCCCATGGGGCCCGGGTCTTAGATTCTAAATGACCTACTACATGTTCCATGGTTTGACGTTGAAGCGCGCGAAAAACTTTAGCAACAGCGCCACCACGACAGGACCAGGGCAGACGCAGATGCGACAAGGTCCTGGGTCTGTGGCTCAGAGGGCTGAGGGATGGGGCATACTCCCCAGGCAAATTTAATGGGGACAAGAATGATAGGCCCTATTTTAAGATAAACATTAACAAACCCATTGTAATCCAACAAAATCCAACCATGCGATGGAAAACCTCTGACACTTCCCCATGTGGCCCACAGTTTTCACCATGTTCCATTGCCAGGTTGGCTAGTCAGAAGACATAGATACGTCAGATACGTTGGATACCGAGGCCACGCTCTCAAGGCTTTCAGCCATTCCAAGGCTCAGGCGGGCCAGTGGTTTCCCAGTAACCTTCTCAGACCTGTTCAGTGCTATATAGATGGTTGTGTTCTCTTGCAATTTTGATATGTTTATGATATGTTGATGATATGTTTTTGATATGCCTTTTGATATGCTTATGATATGTTTGTGATATGTTTATGATATGTTGATGATATGCTTATGATATGCTTATGGTATGGTTATGATATATTTATGATATTTTTGATATGTTTATGATATGCTTATGATATGCCTTTTGATATGCTTATGATATGTTTATGATATGCTTATGATATGCCTTTTGATATGCTTATGATATGTTTATGATATGCTTATGATATGCCTTTTGATATGCTTATGATATGTTTATGATATGTTTATGACATGTTTATGATATGTTTATGATATGTTTTTGATATGCTTATGATATGCTTATGATATGGTTACGATATGTTTATGATATGCTTATGATATGCCTTTTGATATGTTTATGATATGTTTATGATATGCTTATGATATGCCTTTTGATATGCTTATGATATGTTTATGATATGTTTATGACATGTTTATGATATGTCTATGATATGTTTATGCTATGCTTGTGATATGCTTATGGTATGCTTATGATATGCCTTTTGATATGCTTATGATATGTTTATGATTATGATATGTTTATGATATGTTTATGATATGTTTATGATATTCTTATGATATGTTTATGATATTCTTATGATATGTTTATGATATGTGTATGGTTGCAACAGCGAGTTGACGTACAACCGAACTTCTTGGAACTTGGATGGCCATAGCCGTAACCATTGGGTAGATTGCTGAAGTTCAGACGTCGGCAGGTCAAACACTGTCAGCATGATCGGAGATACTACGATCTTCCATGGCAAGTATCTCTATACCGTGATGCCAGTAGCAGCTAGAAAGGGATGAAGCAGTGATAGCACTGGATGGAATCCGGATCTTTTGCAGGGATAGAGCCGGTCTTTTCCCTGGGTCCGATTTGTCGGATGCCCACAGAAACCTTTGAAGTCACCGAAAATTGACTCTTCTGATGACACTTCCACACTTTCATGCAAAATTCCTCAACTGATGCAACTGGCCGTTGTTGGGCAGCCAGCCTGTGTGGCCATCAGAGTTCAATGTACAGTCTCAGTTGGCCTCCAAGCAGCAAAGTTGTTGTGGCCTCGATTCCCAACGCAACGTCGACCCGGTGGCCATAGAGATCCATAGAGACAAAGGGGCTGTGCAACCACTTATGGTGCTATATGGTGCTCCCCTATATTAATATGGATCATGTTTTCAGTATGTTTCAGCCCAAGGTGTGTTGTGCCTGGTTGTGCTTGGGTCGTCCTTGGTCGGGGGTGCGACGCTGTGACAATAATTGGAACAGTTGGTGTGAACCTCTTGCAAAATACCGAGCGGCGCTCTGGAGCAGTCATGGTGTGCACTGGAACAATCATAGTCATGGTGCCCTGCTGGCATGGTCGCAGCCAAAAAGCCTTGTTCATGCCAGGGATCGGTCCAACTGCTGGCATTGTCTCTGTTCCGACTTGCAGGTGAAACCAACCGATAGCTGCGGGATTGTTGCGAGCTGCCATATTTTTGGGCTCTAAGATGCTGGACATTCGCATGCAGAAGGAGCAAGCAAAAACAGGCAGCCAATATCAACCAATCGTATATCATCGTATATCATTGAAATTCATTGAGTACAATTAGTTCCTTCATGTTCCTTCCATGTGTTCAGTCTAGCGTCAATCCCTCCGTTATTTCCTTGGCGATCGTAGGCAGTCCGTGCAGGCCAGGACAGTCGGGTTGTGCATGAGTC
>CAMXCT020000618.1:0-7500 GCA_947184155.2 Cladocopium goreaui | reverse complement strand
GCTGATGGCTGCTTGGTTCTGAGCCAGGCCTTCGTAACGGTTCCGGATCCCATGGGAGGTGTGGCCATAGAGGGAAGCATTCTGCTGACTTCTGAAGATCCTTTGCTCAAAGATGTGACTTGCGTCAAAGCAGGCAACCGGCTCAAGTCCATCCAAGGATGTTTGGCCATCTCATGGAGCCCACTTCTTGAAACCATCAACTTGCAGCAGTTGATTGTGGTGAATGGGAGTATTGCCGTTTCTGGTAATGTGGCTTTGAATCAATTAGTTGCCCCTGGGTTGGAGAAGGTTGATTTGGATTTGGTGATCCAGGGAAATCTGGCACTCTCTGAAGTCAACTTCCCAGCTTTGGAGCAAGTTGGTGGTCGCTTGTCCTTGCAGGGCATGAGTTCCTTGCAGAGTCTGGAGCTTCCAGCTTTGAGCCAATCTGGCAGCGTTTTCTTGTCGTCCAACCCGGGCTTGGAGATCTTCCAATTTCCACTTCTGCGAAGAACCAAATCTCACCTTCGCATGTGGCAGCTCAACAAAGTCACAACCATTGACTTTCCAGCTTTGGAGCTGATTGGAGAGGATTTGGTGCTATCCTTTTGCTGGAGACTTGAACGTTTGAATATGCTCAAGTTGCTGGAGATCGACGAAGATTTGGAGATGTACGTCCTCCACAGCCTCGAAACTATCTCTTTCCCGAAGTTGATGCAAGTTGGAGAGGATCTGGAGCTCTACACCAATGACGCTTTGACGGCCATCAGATTTGCATCGTTGAAACTCATTGGTGAGGATCTGGAGTTCTTTGACAATACAGCCATCTTGGAATTCGGCCAAGATTTCTTTCCGAATCTGGAGCACGTTGACGAAGATTTCGAAGTATATTTGTGTGCACAGCTACAATCCTTGGATGTGCCGCAGCTTCGTCGAATCGATGAAGATTTCCTACTCTTCGGGAATCCCAACCTGGTGACTGTGACGCTGCCGTTGTTGGAATACGTGGCTGCTCGTGAGGGTGGTGGAATGCTGATCACTGACAATCTCGCCTTGACCCACTTCGACTTGACATCCTTGCGGAGGGTTGGAAACAGCACCGCACGGATCGGGGAACGAGATGGCAGCAGAGATATCAGGCTCTACACAGGAGCATTCAGATGGCAAGTGCGGGGACAGGAAGCAAGGCCCATTTTGATTGCACACAATCCAAAGTTGGTACGCATCAGCTTCCCGCAACTGGAGATTCTCAACACTGGCGTGTGGATTCAGAAGAATGAGAAACTGCAGAGCATCAATCTGGATTCGGTGAAGAGCGGCCTTTGCGGACAATTCTTCGTGATTCGTTTCCACCCCAGCTTGGGCAAGGGAGGACTTCATGCCGATGGCTTAGTCCGCATTGCAAACGACAGGTGCAGCATACACATAAAGAACTATCCTTGAAACAATCAAAGTAATGTTGGGTCCTGATTAGTGTGGGGCCCCCCCCTCCCCCTAAACAATATTTGGACTCTCTTTAAAGTGGAAAAACAAAAAATTTCTTCCCAGGAAAAAAAATCTCACTTAAGTAATGATTTCAATTGGCTACAATTGAAATCTAATTAAAACTGTTTTTTGCCGATGAACTTGTGGTACTTGTAGTACTTGTAGTACTTGTAGTACTTGTAGTACTTGTAGTACTTGTAGTACCTGTAGTACTTGTAGTACTTGTAGTACTTGTAGTACTTTTAGTACTTGTAGTACTTTTAGTACTTGTAGTGCATGTAGTACTTGTAGTACCTGTAGTACTTGTAGTACCTGTAGTAATTGTAGTACTTGTGGTACTTGTAGTACTTGTAGTACTTGTAGTACTTGTATCACTTGTAGTACTTGTAGTACTTGTAGTACTTGTAGTACTTGTAGTACCTGTAGTACCTGTAGTACTTGTAGTACCTGTAGTACTTGTAGTACTTGTAGTGCTTGTAGTACTTGAAGTAGTTGTAGTAGTATTTAAAAGCTTGGAGTTTGAATTTGGCAATTGCTTTTGGAAAAGGCTTGCTTCTCTTCTGGGCTTCCAGGAGCTGGTCTGGCACAGCTTGCTGCAATAGTGAACCCAGCAAACAAACCTACTAAAGTGAAATGGAGCCTCTCCTGGTCCAGGGCCTTGGAAAATTGTGGAAAAGTTGTTGTTTAATAAGGGTTTAACAAGGGATTGGCTCCTTGGGAAAGGCTTGGAGTTTGAATTTGGCAATTGCTTTTGGAAAAAAGTTTGCCTCTCATTAACTACAGTTTTTTTCAAAAAAAAAGGTCTCCCAAACTTTCTTGCCACAAAAGTGAACCCTCCAAACAATGCGTTTTGGCCCCAAGAATAGAGGAGAACCCATAGATTTCAGTACCACCATTGGTCACTAGGAAACTTAACAGAACCGATGCTATCCGAGGACTTTGCATGCGGCGTTGTGGTGCTGATTTTGCCTTGCCATCTCGATGTTCTTAACCTTTCCATACCTTTCCCAGCTTGTCAGAACTTGCGGGTTCAACATCTCCTGCTTTGGATCGCTTGAGAAATATCATAGTAAGATGTAGTGAGACTATCTCAGACTCAGAGATTTTAGAAGCGATTCCCGTACGCAATGCAAGAACTTCCCGCCAGTGCGCGTGTTGATTGGATTGATTGGTGATTCTGATTCTTGTGTCTTGGACTGGAGATGACAATGATGACAGCACACAGATGCACACAGTTTCTTACGTTAGTCATTCATATTATAACCCTCCTCTGTACTACCAGTTTTTTTTCCTGGGGGTTCAGTACGCTTTTTAAAAAACACTATTTTCCAAAAATCTAGCAGACAGTGGGTGAGGGTCCCGGGGCATGATATGGGGCCAGGAATAAAATATCATACCAAAAAAGGCCCAGATTTTTTTTCCTGAAAGCTTCCTGACGTACAGTGACAGGAAATCAATTTCTGCCTGTTGTGATTGAGGGGGGGTTGATCTATCAGTCTGTGTATGTAAGGCATCAGGAAATCAATCATGAATGACTCTGATAACGGGTAAGTTTGTAGAATTCCCAAGGTTAGTAGCCAGGAATTTGAAGGTGGATGGATCAAATGGGAGTTTACTAGAACATATCTAAATGTCAAACCCCAGGAAAAAATGTACCATGATTAATTGAGGGGGTATGATTCTTTACATGACTTTGCAAAAGGGTACAAACACATATGTTCACCTTCGAGGCCAAAGTGACTTCAAGAGGCCAAGGCGCAGGGGTCAAAAATAAAATCCAAGGGGCTGGACCTTTTTTGACTGAATACTTGCGGATGATCTTCAAAGGTTGGCCCCACAGGAAAAAAGTCGCATCACCAGGCCAATCATCCACTGATAGAACAATCATCCTCTCTCAAAGGTTAGGGGTCATAATTTTAGACCGATTTTTTTCTAGGACTGTACCCCACGTTGGAGTACAGACGGGGATCATTATATTTAGTCATAGCCATTCATAGTCATTCCGTATGTCTTAGACAGTGACAAGTGCTGGATGGTGCTTGGAAAAACGCAAGGACACGTAACCACAATATTCGTCGATTTTACGATATTCACCGCAAGGTGCAAGGCATAGGCATAAAGCAAAACACGGAGAACATGCGGTCCTGTCACTGAATTCCCCACAAATCTTGTCCGATCTCTTGGATCCAATTAAATCCATTTATATAAATCCAATATAAATATCAATGTTCAATCTTGCACGCTCTCTGCTTGATTGAAGTCATTTGATTGGCACTTGTTTTGCATGTTTCTCCACTTTTGACATGTGTTTGTTGTCGTATGTTGTCGTATGTTGTCGTTTTTGGACGCTGTTGCATTCTGTCCAGATTATCTGGAGAGGTGCATCTCAAGCGTGCCCATTTTTTATCTCATGATCCTCTTTCATCAAACCAGCAAGGTCCCAAGCCTTGAGCGCGGCTGCGCACCTGCATTGGTGAACTTGAATTGTAACTCGCCAGACTTCTGTGTGGAAAATGCACCAGTTCTATGGCTTCGACCTTGGTCGTGCCGGGAAAGCTATCACCTTCGACGCACCACAAAGACGTGCCCTGACCCATTTTTTGCAAATCTTGGGTGTGGAAGGAGCCCCGAAAGATGCACCTCTGTATTTTATGACTGGGCCATGGAGAACAGCTATGACTTCGAAGAGAACGTCGTTCAGCCATGGGTATCTCCTAGTCGATTTGCTCCGTATTACAGAGCTGCCAGAAGGCATTATCCCTGAGGCCATACGCCATTGTATGCCACTGTACACCCTTGCAGCACTTGCACGCCTCAGAGCTTTTGCAGCTGAATCTCTGGCTTTAGGCGATAGTGGTAGCTTATCCTGCTGAGATTCCAGGGGTACTCCCACACCGTGGCTGCTGCAGTGTAGAGTGTACAGCCCGCAGCTTTTGCCTTTGAATATCTTTAAACTTTAAATAGTTTTAACATACAGCTCCTAGTGTAGCTCCGGCACGGTCTGGCACTTTTGATGCACAGCGGGAAATTGCCGTTCACGTACAAGGCAGTTCGGCAGCTCTGCCCATGAATTTGCAAGTGTCGACCTCATACCGGTTCAAAGGTGCCCTTGGAAGCCGGTGGTAAGGATGGTGAACTATTCATGTTTGTCTTTGTCATGTGTTTCCTAGTTTTTGCCTGGTGTCAATGGTCAACTGTTTATTCGATGTCGGGTTTTTGCAAATTTTGTGTTCCTGTGGGTATCATAGGTGCAATATCAGGTGTGTATATATATATATTTTTATTTATTTATTTATTGATTGATTTATTTATTTATTATTTGTATTATATTCATTCATGCCTTGTTCATGCCAGGGATCGGTCCAAATGCTGGCATTGTCTCTGTTCCGACTTGCAGGTGAAACCAACCGATAGCTGTGGGATTTTTGCGAGCTGCAGTTTTTTTGGGGCTCTAAGATGCTGGACATTCGCATGCAGAAGGAGCAAGCAAATCAGGCAGCCAATATCAACCAATCGTATATCATCCATCGTATATCATTGAAATTCATTGAGTACAATTAGTTCCTTCATGTTCCTTCCATGTGTTCAGTCTAGCGTCAATCCCTCCGTTATTTCCTTGGCAATCGTAGGCAGTCCGTGCAGGCCAGGAGAGTCGGGTTGTGCATGAGTCATGCTTGGGTTTGACACGGCCTTGCACATGTCACGACATGTCACGACGTTTTCTTGGTAGGTCCCTGAGATGGAGCACAACAGCGCGGAAAAAAGTTGACGAAGTTACCATTCTCTGCATGAACCATCCTGAAGTATCATGAACCAGTTATCAATAGTTATCAGCCCTGTGCGGCTCTGCTGCGTTTCGGATGGTTTCGGACGTTGTACTTTGCTTTAGGGATGCATCATGCATCTTAACATGCCATGAACAAGCCGACGTAGCTGGCTCTAAGAAAGACAGCACACTTGCATGAAAGTCGCCTCCCCAGAAAAAGAACATCAAAGATTGCATTTGCATTCGAAACACCATTATCCAGGGTAGAAGTGCTATGCAGTGAATCTCGGACCAACATTGATCTATCGACTCAAGATTAGACGTGGCTTTCGCTGTAGATTGTATAGCATCATTCGGTATTGGGCTATCCCATTTTCATCGCAGCTGGGGACACAGTTGCCCTCGCTGGTCATTCTGGCTGATTTGGAACTGCAGCTCGCAGGCCATGAAGCATAATGGTGCAAGTTATGGCACCACAGAGAGGCTTCATTCAGAATTCCTCTGAACTTTTCAGATTATATGTTGATTATATAATGTATGATTAAGATTTAATTAATTATATTAAGTAAATGTAAGTAATCGCCTTTTCACTGGAAAGGACACTATTTTTCAAGTGCTCATGGTTTTTGATGTGTTTTTTGCAAGCCAGGTTCACCTGATGGCGAGTGGGTCTGAAGATGAAAGAGCTGACACTGCGTCCCTTCACCTTGGTTTTGGACTGACCCAATTTGGAGATTTGGTCAAGCAGCACAAGAATGGACGTCCGTTTCGCTTCGTTCCCTTCTGGCTTGTTTGGTGGGTTTCCTGTCAAAGCATATTTTCGGGAGTGGCTGGTGAGCATTCGGGCGCGAACATGCAGGGGACAGGACATGCAGGATTTGGTAATGAGACCCTCCCAGGCACTGCGCAATTGTTGCAGACCCAGGGAATGAATTTTCCCTCGTACTGTTTCCTTTTGGAGGACCATTTTCATGTCGACTCCAATGGTGTACTCATTGCAACGCTGCGCTTTGGTCCTGGAGGCAATGCTGGTCCCAGCGATGTGAAATGCATTGCCTCCAGGAAGGTGACAGAGATCGTGGGAAGCCTCTCAGTTACAGGTGCTTTGTCGCTCACGAGCATTTTGCTGCCGAAACTTGAGAGAGTTCGGGGTTCCCTCGTTTTTATGCAGCTTCCCAAGCTTGTGACAGAGACTTTCCGTTTGGATGGGTTGAAAAGTGTGAATGAGAACTTGGTGGTGCGGCACAATGAAGCATTATCCACTGTGACGTTTACACATTTGCGAAAGGTTGACAGGACCCTTGAGGTCGGGAGCAACCGGGTGTTGGAAAGAGTCTCCTTCAACAGCCTTACCTTTGTCGGTTTGCACCTACTGATCGACAGCAACCCTGTTTTGGAGCTGATCGGAGCCGCCTCCCTGGAAGAGATCAGATGGGACCTCATCATTAGTAGCAGTGGCCTGCAGGAAATTGACTTTCCTTCCCTGAAAAAGATTGGGGAAGACCTGGTCGTCTACGTCATGGATGACCTGAGATCTATTCGACTCCCAGTGCTTTCCTTCGTAGGTGAAGATACAGAGTTTTTTCACTTGGTGCGACTTCAGAGTCTGACCCTTCCTGCTCTGGAAGTGATTGGAGAAGATTTTGAGGTTCACCATTGCTACTCCCTTGGCTCAGTTTCAATGCCTTCTCTTCAAAAGGTGAAGGAAGATGTAGAGATTCACAATTTGCCTGTTTGTTCCGCCATTTCCATGCCGAAGTTGTCAGACATCGAGGAGGACCTGGAAATGTACAACCTTGATGCTTTGAAGTCATTATCGCTGCCCTCATTGCACACTGTTTGGGAAGATCTGATCCTAGGAGGGATGGCTGTCGCTTCCGACCTATCCATGCAGCAACTGACCAAAGTGGTGGGGAGCTTTTGGCTCTACAACATGCCCAACCTTTTCAGAGTGGATCTTCCTAAGCTTGCCCATGTCGGGGGCAAAACAAGATCCCATCCACCACCTCAGAACAGCTGCCACTATGGACTCGGAGATTGTGATGTTGAGGACGAGGAGAATGCATTCTATATCACTAACAACACCCGGTTGGAGCATGTACGAATGGAGAGTCTGGTTTCAATCAGGTCTCCCTACTTCGCCATCTTCGGAAATGCCGCCCTTCTTTCAGTAGAATTGCCTCTTCTCTCAAGGTTCCAGGTGCCCAAGCAGACAGTATCCTGTAGCTTAACCAGCCTCTTCGGTGTTTTTCAGAATGAAGCCTTGACGA